>QGOI01003122.1:0-13159 GCA_003313885.1 Boletus sp. MG55
ACCTCCGTCTCCTTTTCCACACCTTTCAGATGAACCTGTCCATCCGGATTCTGTGCTCGGGTGAGGGACAGCGAGCAGGCGAGCACTACCTGAAGTCGCCTCCGAGCCTTCCTGGGATGTCAGCTCAAGTGCACTCATCGCAGGGATGTACGAAGAAATAGCAAGATCTGAAAGTGTCTGACCGGAATTGATTGTGTCATAATGGCCCGCTGCGTGTATCGGAAGAAATGAAAATGGTCCGGTTAGATGCGAGGGAGTTTGTGCGACGCCTGTGGTTTATCCATCAATCAACATAGAAAATGACATTGACTGGGGGTTCACATACCGAGGAACCCCAAGAATTGGGCTCACGACTTTGTCCCATAGGTATGGTAAAATGGATCCCAACACCTCCTCGGGACTCATACCTCGAATCCTTGCACCTCTGTCTTCGGATACATCACGTGGGATGACGCGGCCATTAAGTCTGAGCAGCTTGCTCAACCGTAGCTGCATGCCTGCAACTTGATCGTAATTGGTGTTCAAAAGTGGGATATGGAAACCTCCCACGACGACCAATGCATCGCATCTAGTATGTTTACTAGCATTGAGAAAAACAATGGGCCCCGAATGCGCTAAAGAAGCAAGTCGATCGATTGTCTTCGGAAGCAGGAATTGCTCGAAACCAGGTAGGGCGCGTATTTCTGCTAGAAGCCTTCCACGAGAGGGAGCAAGTGTATGATGTTGTTGGGCCTGCTTCTCCAACAACCCATCCTCCATGCATCATGCTCGAGTGAGCCGTGAACCGATTAACTGTAGCTCTGTCGTGAGAGGTGGCATGCTCAAGCTGATGCCATACACGCTGAAACTGAGCAGCAAGTTCTGGATATACAGTACGGAGGTCGTCAACGGGAGTGCGAAGTTGTGAGAACTGACTCCACATGATCGAGCGACCTTGCTCGAGCTACTCGACGGCAAGACCGTGCTTATGGGCTTGGAGAGCAGCGGCAGCAGCACTACTTGCTGTGTCTGCGGCCTCGAGAAGTTGATGATAATGATCATGAAGAGACAATCCTATCCATGCTAATGGCGGAATAAGATCAATAGCAACTGTGTATGCATAGGCTAGCCTGAAGAGATCAGTGCCAAGAGCCAGGTGGGAAAAGGCGTGTGACGTGACAGTGGATCCAAATTTGGGATGCTCGAAAACGATCGGGTCATTAGGTTTGCAATGAAAGTTCAACGTTCAACGCCACTCGACATCGAAAGAGCAGTTGCATAAACCCAGAACGTCTCATTTCGAGAGCCCCATACGTTAATCTACAAACCACATATAGAACCTTGACCGAAAAAAAGATCACGACCCATTTCTTACAAATGAAACGAGACCATATGTCGAGTTCGATAAATCACAAGGTGATGGGAGAGCAACCGACCACGAGAAGACCGCTCTACAAGCATTCGAGTCTGCCTCAGAAAACATGCAACCAAATGCGAGGGGCGGCATGGACTCACGTAATTGTTTCCAGTGCAGCAAACGGGCTGCTGGGTGCAACTGGTGCCACCGAGCCCAATCGCGGTGAGCGGGGAGCAAGTAAGTCCAACCTGGCCAATGATGCCAGACAAGCTGATCCCCAGCAACCCAGAGAGAAGCGAGACAGCACTGGAAGAGACCTGTCGAAAGCAAGCGATTTTCAGTGTCCCTGAAGTCACCGGCATCGACGAGAAAGGTCTCACATCCTGGACCGAGTTGCAGCACTGGATGCTACCCGTATCGCACTGGCTACTCCCGCCGTTGCGAGCTTCAACGGCGTTCGGGGCAGCCGCGACAGTCCCAGCAAGGGCAATGGCAGAGAAAAGAATAGTAGAGGGGCGAATGAACATGTTGGTGTGTTTGATTGATGAGTTTTACTCGAGAGAATTGGAGTTCTTGCTAATCGGTGATGAATCCACTCACATTTTATACCTTGAGCTCCCCCTCCTGTGCCCCTCAAAGTACTGCCACGCCCGCTGGAAACGAGCAGGATGGAGCGTGCGATGACGGTAGAATAAGGTACCTCACATGCATTGCCGTCAAGTCATGTTGAAAAACCATCACATATCTGACAATGTTCGTCTGAGCGGTGAGTCCAGTTCACACGCAACCAGGGGAAAGGGGGGAATGTGAATCAGAGACACGCTAGCAAATGCCAGCGGTGAAAATGATTTCAAGACAATCTTGATCGTTTTACCACATTTACCCCTGACATTGGGTATCAAAGACTAGCTCGGGTTGCATTGTTATGTGAACAGTCATGTGATAGGGAGGCACAGGAAGAAATATATCACCTATGGCAGGAACTTAATCTTGACGGAAGTCATTGAGCTGGGCGTCTTGCAGTTGGTTAGAACACGGTTGGCATGCGATTGGGACATAGTCAAGTCAGACTGTGATCTGTGATCGCAAAGGATTGAAGACACTAGACCGGCATATCTGCCTGGTCCATGAAACCGGGAGCCTATCAGCGGTCATGATGACTCTGCGGTCGAGGTCAACGTCCTGAAAGCACGGAATGGTTAAGCACTAGGTACGTCACAAAGGTTCCTGTGTCCATCAACCCCATCATTCCATTCGGCGGTATAAACTCAGAAGCTCTGAATCCGTCCATCGTGTCCCCCGGCTTGCATACTCTCAAGGAGATGGCTTACAAAATGCATTTCTTTAAGGCGATGCATGACGAGATGCCCAGAAGTAACGTCAAGTATGTAGCATCAGCATCAGGGTCACAATGGGATTGAAAGATGGGGCGGAGAGAGCGGCCATCCATTGACTCATCCTGTGGGGCGTCCGAAAGGTCCAAGAATGATATTTTTCAGGCATGAGATCTGCTAACAGCTGAGTATCCTGACCATGTAGCAGGGTCACATACCCGTCGACCCAAGTGACATGCCAGGGAGGCACATGTCTCCCAATGGATGACATGATCGCTGGAACCAGCAGGGGCATCTCTCAAGGCAAAGTAGAGGGGAAAAAAAGGAAGGAATGACCCCTCCTTCAAAGGTGTAATTTAAGGCCCGGACACTATCGCAAGCGCCACGAAAAAAGTCGCTACGGAAATATTATGTATCGGCAGCGATGAATACGGAGGCTACCAGCGTAGCTGTGCAAAGTGGCGGTACCACCAAGGCAATCACCTGGAGTGGAGAGCCGGATTATTTGGTAGACAATCGGGAGGGTAAATACAACGACAGTTGTACGTGTGAATGACCTGATGACAACGAGGACTGCAAGGAGGTGAAGATCACGCTTCAGAACCCCGGTGATCCGCATGTTTGCCGTCTACCTTAAGACGGGTATGCTCAAGCAGCGAGGAGCGGGTGATGAGAGGAGACTAGAGACTCTGTAATCTATGCTACTTTAGCAGTTACTCCACACAGGACAAAAGGATTTCCGAGGAGGCCAGATAAGCGTAGAAATGTGAAACACTGAGTGCGGAAAATAAGCAAGAGGTGTACCATCTGTGCCACCCGTTTTGCTTCACCTGGTGTCAGACCTGCTCACAGATATCGAAAGATTTCGTCACGTCCGACAGGTAGCCTCGTGGGCAACCCTGTAGTTGCGAAGGTAATACAGAGGACATTCCCTTCCTTGCTCACGTCAATAACACCGCTACTCGAACCAAAATTGAAGGAGGGTACCAGCTGTGATTTTTCCATTTTGCATGTGTTCATCAGGGCGTATGTACCCAGTTCCATAGAGCGCGAACGAGGTGCAAATTAGCCAAATCCTACTGAAATTGGAATGACCAGATTTTGGCCCTCCCGCCTGTCGGTCCAGTTTGAATGTGGTCGTGGTCGTGTCGAGCGTCGTGAAGCAAGTGGTTTCTGTGCGGACTTTGAAAAGCAACTTGTTAGACTCTTGCTTTTCTACTATTTACTTGGTGTTACATATTACATGGTGGTTTACCCTCGCGAAACGTTCTGGACCGCGGTCCAACCATGCAACGTGGATTTTTCTCTGCAGGTCCGTCATGTAGGGTTTGCTTGTGATGTCACCAGAAAGACGTCTGATGGCGTAAGTGCGTGTTGCCGTTTGGATGGCGACCTCTGTACTATTTCCCGCCAGTTCGGCTACTCAATTGCAAGGCTGTTCTGCTCACATTTCCTCTCCTTCCACTCATCAACCACACCTAAGCCATGGACTGCACGGATTATCCATGATGCTACGGTGTGACAAGGGCTTGTCCTCATCGCCATACACGCGCGCTCACCTCAATTATTGGGGCGTCGGATTCCTCAAACGTGTACGCAGTGGGGCTTCCAACGCACCCGATCTTATCCCTGTGCTGCACGTTCTCTGGAATGTGTGGATCGTCGGCATATTCCATCTCTCTCAGTGGTGCTGAATATTCTTTTGATATGTGTCCATCTCTTTCCCCTGGAGATAACAAATAGAAGATGGCATCCCACTAGCCCAATACGCACGTTCAGATCATAAGTCGAATCGTCTGCACTGATTCGTCTGCGTCCCCCTCCATGACCAGACCATGCCCCGCGGCGACTCGTCCTCAAATGCAATCGCAGAGATCGCTGTGTTTCACTGGCGATGGGCTGCGACAACACCCCCAAATCCAGGGTCAATTAGGCTCCTTGACAGCATCTTTGAATTTTCCACCAAGCGTACAAATCTAAGGTAGGTCATACAAAGGACACTTGCGTTGTTTCACGAAAAAGCAGACGTCCTCATCATTCGAGATTGGCGCGCGACACAGTGGGAGGGACGGGGCCACATATCTACTAGTGGTTTCGCACTGCGCCAGATTGGGAGGACATGATTGCCCCGATTCCAGTGGCTGCAGGTTCAAGCTGAAACCATCGTCACTACAACCATCAAATCAGATGCCAAGACACTAAGAGATCACTCTGGTTCCCAACGGTATCAGTTCGGTGGTACAACACGCAGACAGCGAGTTTTCCGCTCATACAGAAGAGTTGAATGGCGTCCTCGAGCCCAAGGTTTGCAATGGAAGTTCAATGCCACTCGATGCCGACAGAGCAACTGCATAGACACAGAACGTCTCATTTCCATAGCCCCATATGAAAATCTACAAACCACATATAGAACCTTGACCGAGAAAACGTCACGACCCATTTCTTACAAATGAAACGCGACCATCGAGTTCGAGAAATCACAAGGTGATGGGAGAGCAACCGACCACGATGAGACCGTTCTACAAGCATTCGAGTCTGCCTCAGAAAACATACAAGCAGATGCGAGCGACAGCATGGACTCACGTAATTGTTTCCAGTGCAGCAAACGGGCTGCTGCGTGCAACTGGTGCCGCCGAGCCCAATCGCGGTGAGCGGGGAGCAAGTAAGCCCGACCTGGCCAGTGATACCGGACAAGCTGAGCCCCAGCAACCCGGCAAGAAGCGAGACGGCACTGGCAGAGACCTGTCAAAAGAAAAAAAGATCGCTCAGTGTCCTTGAAATCACCGGCATCGACGAGAAAGGTCTCACATCCTGGACAGAGTTGCAGCACTGGATGCTACCTGTATCGCACTGACTACTCCCGCCGCCGCGAGCTTCAACGGCGTTCGGGGCAGCTGCAACAGCCCCAGCGAGTGCAATGGCAGAGAAAAGAATAGTAGAGGGACGAATGAACATATTGGTGTGTTTGATTGATGAGTTTTACTCGAGAGAATTGGAGTTCTTGCTGATCGGCGATGAATCCATCCACATTTTATACCTTGAGCTCCCCCTCCTGTGGTCTTCAAGGTACCGCCAAGCCCGCTGGAAAAGAGCGAGACCGACCGTGCGATGACGGTAGAACAAGGTACCTCACATGCATTGCCGTTAAGTCATACTGAAAAACAATCACATATCTGACAATATTCGTCTGAGCGGTGAGTCCAGTTCACACGCAACCAGGGGGAAAGGGGGGAATGTGAAGGAGAGACACGCCAGCAAATGCCAGCGGTGAAAATGATTTCAAGTCAATCTTGATCGTTTTACCACACTTACCCCTGACATTGGGTATCAAAGACTAGCTCGGGTCGCATTGTTATGTGAACAGTCATGTCAGGGGGAGGCACAGGAAGACATATGGTCACCTATGGCAGGAACAACTTTGACGGAAATCATTGAGCTCGGCGTCTTGCAGTTGGTTAGAAGACGGTTGGCATGCGATTGGGACACGGTAAAGTCAGACGGTGATCTGTGATCGCAAAGGATTGAAGACACAAGACTGGCTTATCTGCCCGATCCATTAAACAGGGAGTATCAGCGGTTATGATAACTCGGCGGTCGAGGTCAACGGCCTGAAAGCACGGAATGGTTAAGCGGGGTACGTCACAAACGTTCCTGTGTCGCCGACCCACCAACACGACTATTCCATTCGGCAGTATAAACTCCGAAGCTCCGTCCATCATATCCCCCTGCTTAAATACTCTCAACGAGATGGCCTACAAAGTGCACTTCTTTAAGGCAATGAATGACGAGATGCCCAGAGGTAACGTCAAGTACATCACCATCAGGGTCACAATCGGATTGAAAGATGGGGCGGAGAGAGCGGCCATCCATTAACTCATCCTGTGGGGTGTCCGAAAGGTCCAAGAATAATATTTTTCAGGCATGAGATCTACTGACAACTGAGTATCCTGACGCCATGTAGCGGGGTCACATACCCAGTGCAGACACCCCAGATAACATGCCAGGGAGGCAGATACTTCTTCTAATGGATGACATGATTGCTAGAATCAGCAACGGGATTTCTCAAAGTAAAGTAGAGGGAAAAAAGGCATGGAACGATGATCCTTGGCGTAAAGGCCGGAACGCGCCACGGGAAAAGTCGCTAAAAAAATAGTACGTATTGGCAACGATGAATACGGAAGCTACCAGCGAAGCTGTGCAAAAAAAATAGCTGTAGCACCAAGCTAATCACCTGGACTGGAGACCTGGAGTATTTGGTAGACAATCGGGAGGGTAAATGCAACGAAAGTTGTACGGGTGAAGGTCCTGATGACAGCGAGGACTGCAATGAGATGAAGATCGCGCTTCAGAGTATAGGTGGGATGGAAGCCCCTGTCATCCCTGTTTTTTTTTCGGCTTCCTTGAGATGGGTAGGCTCAAGCAGCGAGGAGTGGGTGATGAGGGGAGACCAGAGATTCTGTAATCTGTGCTACTTTAGCAGTCACTCCACACAGGACAAAAGGATTGCCGAGGAGGCCGCATAGAAATGTCAAATGTTGGGTGCGGAAGATCAGAAAGGAGTATACCGTTGGGCTGTTTGGCTTCACGCGGTGTCAAACCTGCCCCATTTCCTCGCGTCCGAACCGTAGCCTCATGGGTAACCCTGTAGTTGCGAAGGTAGGGTGGATGGATCTGACCGGCATGTCTGGCCCCTGGGTACCATTCCGATGTGGTCAGGACAGGAATGCCGAGGACATTCCCTTCCCTGCTGACATCAATTTGAATAGCACTACTCGAACCAAAAAAGGAGGGTACCAGCTGTGATTTCTCCACTTTGCATCTATTCATCAGAGTGTATGTACCAACTTCCATAGAGCGCAGTGTAAATTAACCAAAGGCTACCGTACGGAAATTGGATTGACCAGATTCTGGCTATCCGGCACGCAAGTCCAGCTTGAATGTGGTCGTGGTCGCGTCGAGGTCTGCGGAGTTTGAAAGGCAATGACTCTTGCTTTTCTACTGCTTTTGGCTTTGCCGCCGTGACTTTGTCTGCTCGGAAAGATGGTGTGAGTGCATGCTGCCATGGTGTGTTACTTGTGACCTCTGTACTATTTCACGCCTCTTTGGCCACTCTATTGCAAAGTTGTTCTGGTTACATTTCCCCTCCTTCCATTCGTCAAGCACAGCCGAGACATGGACTACACGGAGTATTCAGGATGTCACGGTGCGACAAGGGCTTGTCCTCATCGCCATACACGCACGCTCACCTCAAGTATTGGAGCGCCGGATTCCCTCAACGTGTATTTCGGGCTTCCAACGCATCCGATCGTATCCTTATGCGGCATTGCATTGTCTGCATATTCCATCTCCCTCAGAGGTACCAAATAATCTTTTGATATGCGTCTCCCCTGGAGATAACGGACAGAAAGTGTGCATCCCATTATCCCGATACGCACGTTCAGATCATACTTGCGTGTTGCTCTCGCTCTTGCTCGTGCATCAGGTTGTAGCACGGATATTCGTTGAGCACCCGTAGCTAGGCAAGGTATGCGTGGAACACTTTCCTGCTGGTTCCTCCAGAACATATCGGTGCGCATGCTTTCAAATGGCGTCTACGCCAAACTCGGAAATGTACTGAAGCATTGACAAATCGGTATCCTCGAGAGACTAAGCTAGGATCGAGGCACGCACGATCCTCGGTTGGCCCTGTCGATGTACTGCACGTATGATATGTCTTGGCTATCGAAACGTCACAAGATGTAGGGCACAGCGAAGAACCACATCATGGAGACCGTGGTGAGCGCCCCCGCGAATGTGAGCAGATTTCTGATCATCGGGGGGATACAAGTTGAATAACAAAGGGGACACGGCCTTCCCAGAATTCCTATGTTGACCTGACGCAACCCCTCCCACTTTCAACCGCTCTTCAAGCTCTCCAGCTCCTCCGTCGATGCACTCGACTCACCCATGTCCGTGATCAACCCTGTCACCGTGTTACGGTGTATCACCGGACCCTGATGCACTGCAGCCGATGCCGTCCATTGTGTCCACGGCATCGGAAGCACCTCTGATCCGCCCCACTGACGCACCAAACTCAAACAACTACATCGCAAACTCGGTGACGAGGTCCCAGCCACCGTCATCTTCCCCACCACACCAAGCACACCCATCCACCCCCACGTCATCCAAGCACGCAGTACCCTGCGGACAACGCCCGCTCAGTCACGTTCTCGATCAACTCTGACAAGTGTGTGCATACAGTCACCGTTAACGCCGCCTGCATGCAGTCGTCTCGTCCACACAAGGCGAAAATCAGGGATGCACCCCGACGCACCTTTGACGGCATGTCCGGAGTTGTGGCTGGGTGATCGCGCAGATCATCGGGGTATGAGGACATCTCGAACGCGTTCCTCGTTCGTTCGACGAGCGGGAAGTTAGCAAACATAGGTAGAATAATGTTTTAGATCGGGGGCAACACTATACAGTATTTCTTTTTATTGGCACCGCCAAATGAGGTTGTCGGCTCAAGAGGAATAAGACGTTGATTTCAATGGCGTAGTACTACATACTGTAACCTACATGACGGAAACCCTCCCATACTGAAGCGGACGGGAAAATATGCGTGTCTTATGAATGTCAATAATTTTTCATGGGACACGCATCTTTTGGCAGCAGCGCCCGTAGTAAAATGTCTCCAACACAGACAAAAGTCACTTTTCTTGGTTCATGGGATGCGGGGTTATGCGTGACTAAGCCTAGCGTCGAAGTTGAACTCGCCACCAACTCGCCACCGACAAGTCTGAGGTAGGTCATGTGGCAAAGGACACTTGCGCTATAGCAGACATCCTACTCACTGTGCCCAGCACGGACCGGCGCTCGATGACTCGTCGTTCGAGATTGGCGCGTGACAGGGTCGGATGGACGGGGCCACATCTCTAGTGACGATTTCGCACTGTGCCAGATTGGCTCGGAGGACATGACTGCTTGAAGCATCGTCACACAACCATCCAATAAGACTCCGAGACACTGAGAGATCACTCTGCGATCCCTAAGTATCGGTTCAGTGGCACAACACGCAGACAGCGAGTTTTCTGCTCATACACAGAAGAGTCGAACAGCGTCGTTGAACCCAAGGTATGCAATGAAAGTTCAACGCTACTCGATGCAGCCAGAGCAACTGCATAAACCCAGAACATCTCATTTCTATAACCCTATACGAAAACATACAAACCATATGTAGAACCTTGACCGAAAAAACATCACGTCCCATTTCCTACAAATGACACGAGACCATCGAGTTCGAGAAATCACAAGGTGATGGGAGAGCAACCGACCACAAGAAGACCGCTCTACGAGCATGCAAGTCTGTCTCAGAAAACATACAAGCGAATGCGAGCGACAGCATGGACTCACGTAATTGTTTCCAGTGCAGCAAACGGGCTGCTGCGTGCAACTGGTGCCACCGATACCAATCGCGGTGAGCGGGGAGCAAGTAAGTCCGACCTGGCCAATGATGCCAGACAAGCTGATCCCCAGTAACCCAGAGAGAAGCGAGACGGCACTGGAAGAGACCTGTCAAAAGAAAAACGATCCTTCAGTATCCCTGAAGTCACCGGCATCGACGAGAAAGGTCTCACATCCTGGACCGAATTGCAGCACTGGATGCTACCTGTATCGCACTGGCTACTCCCGCCGTTGCGAGCTTCAACGGCGTTCGGGGCAGCTGCAACAGCCCCAGCGAGTGCAATGGCAGAGAAAAGAATAGTAGAGGGACGAATGAACATATTGGTGTGTTTGATTGATGAGTTTTACTTGAGAGAATTGGAGTTCTTGCTGATCGGTAATGAATCCACCCACATTTTATACCTTGAGCTCCCCTCCTATGTTCTTCAAGGTACCGTCAAGCCCGCTGGAAAAGAGCGGGACTGAACGTGCGATGACGGTAGAACAAGGTACCTCACATGCATTGCCGTCAAGTCATGTTGAAAACCATCACATATCTGACAATGTTCGTCTGAGCGGTGAGTCCAGTTCACACGCAACCAGGGGAAAGGGGGGAATGTGAAGCAGAGACACGCTAGCAAATGCCAGCGGTAAAATGATTTCAAGACAATCTTGATCGTTTTACCATATTTACCCCTGACATTGGGTATCAAAGACTTGCTCGGGTCGCATTGTTATGTGAACAGTCATGTCAGGGGGAGGCACAGAAAGACATATGGTCACCTATGGCAGGAATAACTTTGACGGAAATTGTTGAGCTCGGCGTCTTGCAGTTGGTTAGAACACGGTTGGCATGCGATTGGGACACGGTAAAGTCAGACGATGATCTGTGATCGCAAAGGATTGAAGACACTAGACCGGCTTATATGCCTGATCCATGCAACCGGGACATCAGCGGTGATGATGAGTCGGCGGTCGAGGTCAATGTCTTGAGAGCACGGAATGGTTAAGCGGAATACGTCACAAAGGTTCCTGTGTCGCCGACCCCACCAACACGACTATTCCATTCGGCAGTATAAACTCCGAAGCTCCGTCCATCATATCCCCCTGCTTGAATACTACTCTCAAGGAGATGGCCTACAAAATACACTTCCTTAAGGCGATGCATGACGAGATGCCCAGAGGTAACGTCAAGTACATCACCATCAGGGTCACAATCGGATTGAAAGATGGGGCAGAGAGAGCGGCCATCCATCAACTCATCCTGTGGGGTGTCTGAAAGGTCCAAGAATGATATTTTTCAGGTATGAGATCTACTGACAACTGAGCATCCCGACGCCATGTAGCAGGGTCACATACCCGGTGCAGACACCCCGGATAACATGCCAAGGAGGTAGATACGTCTTCCAATGGATGACATGATTTTCTGGAACCAGCAGCGGGACTTCTCGATGTAAAGTAGAGGCAAAAAGGGATGGAACGATTCTGCTTGGCGTCAAGGCCCGAACACTATTGCAAGCGCCATGGGAAAAGTCGCTAAAAAATAGTACGTATTGGCACCGATGAATACGGACGTTGCCAGCGAAGCTATCACAACGCCGTGGGCAATCTTTAGACCTGGTCTAAAGGTCGGACAAAAGGTGAATAGAATATTTGGAATATAGAATGCAGTATTTACCAGGGGAAAATATGAAATATAAACTAAGAAAAATATGTTGGCGAAAAGCAGAAATACCAGCACCAGTCCAAAGGGCAGTTGAAAGAACAAATTTTGACAAAGACAAAAGGGTGGTCAATAATTGACCTATTGGATTCTAGTGGGGGCTGGGGTAATACTTGAAATATACACATCGGCGATATGTCAGCCTGAATTCCGAATATCACCAAACAATTAGTACGTTGGCCATCTTTGATATACTCAATGATATATGAGCAACAAGCAATCTTTGAAATATTGTCGACATTTTATATTGATTACCCTCTCATCGCCCTCTCATGACCCGCTCACGACCCACTCACGACCCACTCACGACCCACTCACGACCCACTCACGACCCACTCACGACCCGCTCTCTTGACCAGCAGCAGACGATGCCGAGGCGACTGTCATGGCGATTGTCATGTCACCACAATTACCTACTTGGCTGACCAGAATTGAGTGCATCGGAATAGTACTACATAGGGACTATGTACAGTGTTGTATGGATAAGGTTTAACTGAGGGCTAAGCAGCCACAACCTGCATCCACCAGAATGATTGTTGAGAGAGCTCGAGAGCCTCGATCTGACGATTGGTGAGGTGCAACATCCATGCGCTGTCATACAAGGCCAGCGGCAAACCAGTGACAGCTCTCCTTGTTGACATCGGATTGTTCTGTGTGCGTTTCCGGATGAGAGGGCATGAACCCCACTGAGAGAAGATATCGTTGTCGACAATGCGTTGGAGATCGATGATTTCAAGTTCTCTGTCTATATTCCTGTGCCACTCCATGTTCTTGACATGAAGTACCTCCTCTACTCTGTTCTCCACGGCGCTCTCCTCGGAGCTCATTCCATTCTCACTGAGGGTCTTGATGAGTGACTGGAGCCACTGCCAAACTGGGAGATCATCGTCCCGCGCGTCAGCCTTGAGTGCCACCATGCAGTCAAGCACAGTAATTCGGCGATGATATTTCTGCACAAGAAAGGTTAGAGCGGGTACTGGATTTTGGAGGGCAGCTCACATTTCTCCGACGGTTATTCTGCCTGCTCTCTTTTCCTGTTCGGAGTCTGTCACCAGCCAATTGTGTCTCTGTTTCTGTTGGTGTCTCGACAGCACCATCCAAGGTAACCTTTGGCTGGGCATTTCGCCAGATGGTCCGCAGTCATTTGTAGCGCTCCTTGAATGCTTCACACAAGTAGCCATCAGATTTTTTGATTGTCCACTTCTCTGCAATACATCGTCGTTGAAGCTCTTGATGGAGGGCATCAAG
The DNA here is from genome assembly GCA_003313885.1 of Boletus sp. MG55. Classification (NCBI taxonomy): domain Eukaryota; kingdom Fungi; phylum Basidiomycota; class Agaricomycetes; order Boletales; family Boletaceae; genus Boletus; species Boletus sp. MG55. The sequence continues at coordinate 13,064 of QGOI01003122.1, forward strand.
AATGAAGGTGTTCCAACATCAGTAAACTACCTTTTTGGCTACAGACCACCACAGACTCCACAGACTCCACAGACTTTCACAGGCCCTACAGCTCTA
>QGOI01003126.1:0-15707 GCA_003313885.1 Boletus sp. MG55
ACGTTCGTCTTCTTCGGCTTGGAGCTGTTGTGCGAGAGCTTGACTGGTTCGCCACACGTCCGACGTCAACGTACATCCCACGAACGAGCAAAGGAAAGAAGAAGACGCCACGAGGCAAGAAAATGATCCTTGTAAACGAAACGACTCACTCGGCTGGATCGAATATCCCACATAACCCCGCCTCCATCTCGAACCGTCTCAGTGCCGCCTCGGCCGTCTGACCGGCCACGTCACCGCCCACCGGCACGGCGCGGTGGAAGTCGGAATCGCAAAAGGTCGACCAGCCGCCATCGACATCTTCGAGACGTTCCCAGACGATGGTTGGTTCGTGGAGGAAGACGTCATCCGTGACGAGGGCGTAGAGAGCGGGATCGTGGTCGTGGTCTGGGAGGTTGGCGTCGGCGTCGGCAGAGTCCACGTTGAGATTGGGAGTGGGATTGGAGGTACTGGGACCGGCATCGGCGTCGGAGTGGGGCGTGACTGCACCTGAGCCTGTGCCAGGGGATTTGTAGACAACGGAGAGGTGAGCGTTACGAAAGAGCGCGACGAGCGACCCGGGTTGGAGCGTCGACGCGAGCTGGAAGAGACCATGGTACGTCAGTTGCGATTTTGTTGCGTCCAAAAACTGCTGTGCGATGATGGCTGCAGGGAAACACGTGAGGTCAGTCCCAGAGCCGGAGAGGCGCACAAGACTGACCCTGCTCGATCTTGCATCGGTCCTCGTCCGAGTAATGGGCGGTGTCGTGATGCGCAAGGGAGGGGCCCATGCCGGAACTCGAACCCGCAGCTGCACTGCTTCCCCCGACCCGACTCGGCCCTGCCTCTGCCTCCGCCTCGCCTGCGCCATACCTCTCGCGTTCGTCCCCGCCCAACAACTTCCCCTTGGTCAGATAATCCGCGTCTGCGATCAACGTCACCGCGGTATCGTAGTCCCGAATTTGGGTCATCACCTCTGATTCGGAGCTCTCTGGATCGACGACCCATCCGTGGACGAGCTGGATGCCGGCTTGTCTAAAGAGATCGAGTTCGCCGGCGTCGGAGGCGGGGGAGAAGGCGGTGATGCTGGTAAATTGCGGGTTGAGGTCGAGGCCCTCTGAGGAACGGCGGGAGGAACGACGAGAGGGAGAGGACAGCACGCATGAATAACGTGACAAACAGGGAGAGAGGCGACTGACTCGTAGTACTGGGCATGATCGACAAGGTGGCAGAGATGTCAATGTCGGGACAATTGGTCAAGAGATACTCGCCGACGAGCTGGGAGAGGAATTCGTAGGACACGGTGGCGCGGTCCTGCGGAAGGATCTCGATCTGACCGCGAAGGATGAGAATGTTGCCTGTCATCCCGGAAATAAAATCAACGTTATCGATGGGTGACACGTTGTAGTACTAGGGACGTACAAATGGCGATAAAGGAACATGGCCTGAGTCGGGGCACAGAGATGAGCCACACAGGTCGAGCGCTGCGGCTGCGGAATAAGACTCACCCGTTGAAATTTTGGGTGATGATCTTGACCGGTCGTCTTGAGGCAGCGGAAGCGAATATGATCTCTTTGAGATACCATACGTCCGCCTGGGACGAATGGACGCTCGGTGCTTCGGTTTGACGTTGTTCGGCCATGGACGAGTCGATCGCAGCAGTGACTGCCAAAGGCTGATCATGAACCGTATGGACCTTACGTAACTGAAAAAAATCACGACGGCCGACCTGGTCCCATTCGGTTCAGGCAACGTTTCCACGTGCAGGCATATTTGTTCCTTGTACTCTTCCAACTCTAGCCGTGCAGATGCGGGTGGCGTTGGTGGCATGTGTGCTTTATTAGATCACAGGCACACATCTGATATCGCCGCGCATATTTGATGAACAGGCACATGAGTGGTAGACGCGTGGGTTTTACTTGTCCACCGCACTCGCACCGCAATCTTGATCGGTATGAAAGCGAAAAGAAGGAGGCGAGAAACATGCGCCAAAAATCATGGATATTGCACATGGAACGAGCGTCGCACAATACAGGGCAACCGGAGGGACTGCAACACAAAATAGAATCATACGGGATATGATAAGGAGTCAGAACAAGGGGGGAAACGAGCGTGAGGAGTTGGTCATGATCATGGTCCGAATAATAAAAAAAAGATCTTGATATATCCATCAATCCATCGAGAGTAGAATGCACCAAACACAAAGCCCTTTTATTGCAGTTTTCTTCGGACGATGACGTTCGAGAGATGTCGTGGTCAACTACGAACGAGGTGGTCAGGATAGGTATATATAGCAACCTGGGAAGGCGGACCTATACTTTGTAATCGGGGTTGCCAGCCGGGGGATTACGCCCATGGATAGACTGAATGGTGGTCAAGTCGAGTAGTCGGGGGACGAAAGGGAGACGTACATCAGAAGGTGGGTTTCCACCGGAGCCTCTCTGCAAGATGTTCTAAAGAGGGGATCAGGATGGGAAGAGGGTACGATCAAGGGTGGAGACTTGCCTCGTGGGGGATAACGGCTGCAAAGGCACAAGAGACTGCTGAGAGGAAAAACAAGGCTGCGAGGGATAGGCGCATGGTGGAGGTATAGTGCAAGATGGAGATGGAGGACGTGAACGTAGCGGTTGGGAGACGGTGAGAGACGTGCAAGTCGGTTCAATGAGGGCTCTGGCTCGAGGCTTCGAGAAGGAGGCTGTCAGGTTTATTTATGTGTGCAGGAGGCCTGGAAATGCCCTGGCAAAATATGCCATATGGGTTTAGCGAGCTCGGCTAAGCAGGGGTTACCGTGATTGTTAACATCATCATTGACAGAAGCGAACAAAAAGGTCCAGTTGATAACAGCCTCACTATTTTCAACCTACAGGGTCAAATCTCCGTGTTGTCAGCCCAGGGCGGGCGCAGCAACGATGATCGTAGCTTGTGGAACGGCGGCGCAGCACGATGGATCTCGGTGTGATTTCCCTGGACGCGTTCCTGACGTTCCCCTGGTCGTTGTGCCTACGCATTGCAAATCTCGCCAACGCTCGCGGACGGTAGTTCCGGGCCGGTGGGCTGTGATGTCATGTGTGCGAGTCACGTGACTGGTCCGTGCACTGTGACGCGCGTTGTTTACTTGTGTGAAAAAAAGCTGTGATAAGTGGGTTATTTTATTATTACAATTTTTATTTGATTTTTTATCAGCCCCCCCCCACGATCAAGGGTGGTGGATGGTTTTGTAGATCAGACGACGTCCCGAGTTCAATTTATGGCTGCAGCGGTTGTCTCGTCTCTCCCCTGTCCACTCCGCCGCTCGACCAGGCTTGCACAACCCCGCTCTCGCCCGCCAAAGCAACGCCCGACCGCGAGAGACCCCGACCTCGAACACGACTCCTCCTCCTCCTCCGACCCCGAAAACGAGCTCACACCCAGAGCACTCCGCGCACTCAAGCGCCAACGTCTCGCCATCGACCCCGATGTCCTCCCCTTCGACCCCCGTGCTCGCCCGAAGAAGCGTCGCAAGGAAAACCTCCCCCGCCCTCTCCCCTCGTCCTGCTGCGACAAGCGCCCACCATCACTCGCCGTCACCCCCTTGACGCCCAAGCGCATCCAGGCAACCGACTGGTAAGCCCGTCCTGCTCCACTTGCTTCCCCACTGACTCACCCCACAGCCCGTACAGTATCGCCACCACCAATGCCCCATTGATACCCGACCCGATCAAGGACCCGCTTACCGAGGGCAGCCATGAGAATCGCCCGTCTCTTCGTGCTACGACGCTTCCTAACGACCCGTCGACAGGCATGCACGGACCGGAGCTTTCGATACCCGCAGACCCCTCGACTCCCTCCGCAGCTTCCTCTGACTCGTCCACGTCCCCCGAGCCACTCACCCCCCTGACTCCCCTCACCCCTTCCCCCGAATCGTCACCGTCTCTCCCTGGCCACGACAGACGACTGCTCCCTCTCTCTCCCCCGCACGAACCTCTCCCCCCTCCAGTATCTCTAGACCACCTCCCCGTCCCATCGTCCCCGGATCCCACCCTATCCACCCTTGATCAACACCAATTATCCTCGGATTCCTTCTCTTCCCCACCACCAACCCACCCCATATCGCTAGATCCTGCCCTCGATACTCTCATACCTTTCGAGGGTCTCCATCCCCAGTTTGACCCCGACTTGTCCGTACAAATACCACCCGCGCCACCCCAATTACAAGGTTTAGAGCTTCAAGACCAATTTCATTCATTTCCACAACAGCAGCTTTATGTACCTCCAAATCCTGTTTTTGTCCGTGATCGAGAGATCAATATATGGAAACTCGCTTGTCAAGAGCGCGTAGATTGTTTGTGCGTCCATCATCATATCAGCTTCTAATCGCCCCTTGCAAATATACTTTCCCCCCGTTGCCATTCCTTTTTGATCCGCTTGCGTTTATATTTAGATGATGTCATCCGCTAACGGTCTCTCCTCAAATTCTTCTTTCCAGATTGCGCCGCTATGGTATCGATTATATCAAGGCACTCGTCCAATCAGAAGCCCGCTCCCTTTCCCAAGGCATCCGATCACCCTCGTCCCCAGGCACCTCCACAACAACTCAATTCGTCCCTGCGCCCCCATCACAGACCAAATTTCGGCTGTATACCCCCGCCAGTTATACGTACTCGTCCACCACGTGGGGCTCGACTGCGGGAACGCACAAGGCTTTCTCGCTCGACGACGAAAGTGAGGATCTTGATGCCACTTGGCCCATGGACGACGCCGATTGGGTGGATACCGACGTCGACATGGAAGACGAAGACGAAGACGATTATGAGGACGACGACGATGCTGGAGAGGCTGAGGCGCACCGCGAAGGCGAGGCGACCCTCGGAGCTGTCGAGGGTTTGGTCATTGCAGACATGCCGCCCAAGGTGGACATGCCACCTGATGTCACGATGCAGGTCGACGACGTGCCTGGGAAATCTGAGAGGATGCAGGTGGATGAGTCAAGATTGCCCATAAAGGCAACCATCAGCTCAGAGGCACCGGTCTCGCCGCGTTCGGCGCCCCCCATGGTTGACCTGCCACTACGTCCCTTGACGCCTGTTGCTCATGCATTTCCGCCTCCACCAGTGACGACACTCGGTCTTCCACCCCTTTCGTCATTGCATGTCCCTCTGCTATCCGAACCTCCCCGCGCTTTCATGGGCCGCGGCACCCCACCAGATCGACGACGACTGACCGAATGGAGTGGCTCTGGACGCTTTGCGGCCAACGGCATGGGGCCACCGCTCTATCTCTCGCCTGTCCCACAACGCCACCCCAGTGCGGACGTGGGGATCGTTCCCATGTCTGTCGACGCGCCCATCCATCCCCCGCACACACACGGCGAATGGACGTCATTTTTGTACTCGATGCTCGAAGGGGACGGTGTCGGCGTCGGCGTGGGCACGAATGTGGGTGATGCGTCGCATGCTTCCGAACCGACGTGGTACGAACTTGGATTGGGATCCGTTTCTACGGTCGTCCCAGAGAACGCGCTGGAGCTCCCGCTCTCCCATCCACACACGCACGGGCGGACGCCGGCCGTGGAGCAGCCGGTCGAGGAAGGGAACAACAGCTCGAGTACGTTGCGATTTGCGTTGGGTTGAGCTGTACTCCCGTTGTGGTATATTTATAGAGCTATTATATCATGGATCGTCGTTGCCTTGTTGTCTTCCCCGCCAGCTGCCCTGGCTTGTAGCTCCCCTCTCATCGCCTGTGCTCTGCTCTGTCCCTGCTCGTGCTCGTGCGTCGTCGCCGGTCGTCGTGTCACCCGCTCCGTTCTCCTGGTGAGCTTTATATCATCACGATCATATACCTCCATCCGTCTCGCTCTCCCATCATCGTCGCACATAGCACTGTGTTTTTTGGAATTATAATCCTTTTTTTTTTCGCATATCATGCAAGTTTTTCTCTCTTTCGGTATTAAATAATCACGTCCGGTTCTGACTTGGATGTTTGGAATCGGTTGCACTGATCACACGACCCACTTGTGTAGCAATAGGAACGGAAGAAGACGGCGAGCATCGTTTTTCTTTTTTTGCTTTTGATATTTCATCATGATTTTTTCCATCTCTTCCATGCGTTTATGGATTCGGTGGACCGCGCGTTATCTCGACGGTTCCAAGCTCATTCGACTGGATGTTTTCCCATCCAAGCGTGTTGCTTTTTGGCACGTCGACATGAGTAACCCCCCAGGATCGCCTTGACTTTTTCTTTTCATTTGGTTTTCATGTGTGATTTTCTCTTTCCTTCTCTCTTCATCTCGTTCACTCTCATATCCCCCCTCTGGTTTGTATACCGTCTCTCATACATTAGTATCGCCGTGAAATGGAAAATTTTCTTTTTTACCATGTAAACATGTAGATGGTACGTGTGCATATCATACTTAATGTTATATTGCGCTTCGAACACTCGGGGCTGCTCACGCACCGATGTGAATGAACACGATCCGCTGGTCGATCGAGACGTCCTTGCCGACCGACTTGGACGCCCTGTTGAGCGCCAGCGCAGCCTGCGTGCAGTCCCACCCTTGCCCATCGCCGTCCTTTCCGCTCCCACCGCGCGGAGACATGGACGTATAAAACGCCCTCACCACGTCCATCGCCATCCCGTCGTCCACGGCCCACATCGTCCCGATCACGCTCCTGAACCCCGCAAACTGCATCGCAGCCGCGAGATGTAGGATCTCGTCCGGCGCGCGCGCGTCGCCCACCGCGGTATGACACGCCGAGAGGAACGCGAAGTCGCCAGCGCCGTCGCCGGCGGAACGCGCCTTGACGACGTCCAACACCGTCACCGCCCGGTCGCGCAGCTCGAACGCCGAATCGAAGGGCTGCTCGACGTCCGGTCGACCGTGACACGCGAGATGGGCCCAGGTGTGCGTACCGAGAGCGGTGAGCGCCGCGTCCGCCGTACTGGCGTCGTCCGAGAGCGCGGAAAAGGGCATCGATGCGGGGACGAGGGAGCGGACGAGGGCGAGTTCGGCCGAGACGGTTTGGAGCTGGGGAGAGGTGGAGGAGGCGGGGGTGGCTTGGCCGATGGCGACGAACGACGGTGGGGAGGGTGGCGAGGAGGACGAGGGTCTCTGACGCGCACGCACGAGCGCCACCAACGTCGGCGTGTATGACGAGACGTACATGTTGGGCAAGTTCTGCCCGCCCTTGCGGTACGGCCCTGCCGCGTGCAGCGGGAGCGACGTCAGCTTCGAGGTAGGACACCACCAGATCCGTGCGCCGCGCGGCAAAAAGGTGACCAGATCGTCGACGATCGGGCGGACGACGCAGTCCCAGAGGGTGCGCAACACTACCGCGACCTGTCGCTCGCGCGTCTTTTCCTCGCCGACGCGCATCGTCGTCTTGAGTGTGTGATACAACTGCGCGGAGAGTGCCGTCAGGTCCTCGAGGGTCGCGTCGGGGAGGGGGACAAGCCGCGGTGGGGCGTCGTGCAGTACGATGAGCGCATCGCACCGCTGACGGCTGACGTTGACGAGGATGACAGGTCCGCCGATGGCAGCGCGCTTCAAGGTTTCAAACGACAGACGGTCTAAAAAGGACTGGAACCCTTCCTGTCGGCGAATGCGCGCGACGATATCGTCTAGCTCTTTGGACAGCTGTCTGTATCGGCGTGCCGCTTCTTCCAACGTCAGCCGCGAGGCCGTCACGACGGAGGGCGAGTCGGACTCCTCGACGGTGCTCCGCGCGAGCTGGGTACTCACTCGTTCAAAGTCTGATGCCAACGCCCGTCCGGCATCGCCGGTGGACCGCAGGGCATCGAGGGGCGTACGGCTCTGCGACAGTTGGGACCACAGCAGCCCGCGTCCTTGTTCCGAGAGTTCGACCGCCAGTCCCAACTCGCCCCGCGCGATCGCACAAGCTGTGGCGTCCGTCACTAACGTGCCGGTCTGCCTGACAAAGTGTTTGTCCAATAGGGCAGCCCGTCGGCCCTTGATGGATGCTGTGCCGAGGAGGTGTTGATTGAGATAGCCGAGGGAGATCTTGTAGGCGAGCAATGCGGACGAGTGACGTAGCTTCTCGGCACATTCCGCCCACTCGAGCGCAACGAGGACGCTCTTGAAACTGTTCGCCTGGGTGTAGCGCGTCGCTTGTTCGTAATACCGGAAGCCGTCCTCCATGAAGGAGGGAACTCGCAGCTCCGAAAGCTCGTACATGGACATGGACAATTTTGCAGCCGTGTGAGAAACGGGGTAGATCATGGGACTGTCTTTGGGGAGCGTCTGCATGACACCTCGGAGGAGGTTGATCGCATTGTACAGGCCATTGCTGTCAGGGAGCAGTTTGGCCCGTTCGTGCAACGCTTCTGCCAGGCGCATATATGTCAAGGGGTGATCAAAGTGCGAAGGTGGAAGATGTTCGAGCGCTTCCCTGTAGAAGACGGCGGCGGCATCAAGGTATTGGAGACGGTCGCGGTGATGTCCGAGCTTGACCAACGCATGGCCATAGTTTCGGCACAAGGCTTCTCGAACGAGGTGCTTGGGTGGCATTCGTTCCGCGGTGACGGCAAAGAGCTGGACGGATCTTTCCAAGTCCTCCAGGTCTTCGTATTCCGTGTAGCGGGCAGATAACAACGTGGCGAGGGTGAATGAGACGAGGAACTCCTCAGAAGAAGCGGGGAGCGTCAGCGCACGAGACACGCGCTCAATTGCCCCATCCATATCGCCCCTGTTCCACTGAGCTTGGAAGCGCATGAAGAGCGCGATGCCCAAGTTGACCAAGGATGCCTTGTAATCAGACTGTCCGGGTGTGGGGGACAAAATTTCCTCCACCTCGCACAAGAGCACAATTGCTTCGTCCAGCGCGTCGCCGGAATCGAGGTCATACTCGAAAGACTCGCGCAGCGCATTGCCGAGCTGCATGCAAACTGGGACGTAATTCATGTTACCACGTTTGCAGTGACGATGGGCAACACGATAAAGCGCTATGGACTCGTCTAGATCCTTTGTATCTCCGCTGAGCTTGGAGCACGTTGCGAGAGCGATGCCGAATTGCAGATGGACAGGGACGTACTCTGCGTGACCATCGTGGAGTGTAGGGATGATTTGACGGAACGCATCTATGCAGGTATCGATGTCTGACTTCTCTCGTCCAAACTGGAATTTTTGGAGGAATGCCTTGGCACGACTGATCTTCAGAGCGATGAAGGCTGGCTCTGATGGTCGTGTGGAAACCAAGGCACGATCGCAGTGATCGATGATGGTCTGAGATTCCTCGATGTTCCTGGACCTATAGAAGCAGTCCAACAGAGTCGAGGTCAGGTTTGCCACGGTAGACGAATAGTTTAGCTCCTTTGCAGACGAAAGGATCAATGCCTCCTTGCACGTCGAGGCAGCGAGATTGAGATCTTCCATGTCACCCTTTGCACTGAACCGCGCAGAAAGAGCGCGACCGTACACGGAGAGCATGACTGGACGCTGGTGATAACCTGGCCCGCACAACCGAAGCGCAGAGGCAAGATTTTCGATGGAGGAATCGAGGTCGGCGGTGGCGCCTGTCGCATTGAAGCGGGTAATGAGTGCTGCGCCCAGACTGAAGAGGGTGATTGGCCGGCCAGAATACGTCTGAGGTAGAATCTTAGAAGATGTAGTTAGGTATTGGATCGCTTGATCGAGGTCATCGATGTTTCCCAACAATGTGAAACGTGACTGGAGGGCTGCGCCATAGTTATCGAGGAGCCGAGAATGGTCTAGGTTAGGCACCGTAGAGTGCACCATCGCCGTTCGATAACAACCAATGGCCATCTCCATCTTCTCGGTGTCCCCTTGCGCGTTGAAAAAGCGCCAGAATACGACGCCGAGGCTGGTCAAACACAACAGATAGCCGTCCTGTCCTGGAGAAAGCAACTGCAACGCAGACACGTAATGATTGGCGGCACTCTCCAGGTCCTGCAAATGGCCGTCCACTTCGAACCTGAGAAGCATCGCATCTGCGAGATTCCCCAAAACGGAGTGTCTAGATGAATGGCCGGGAGGGCGTAGCTCAAGACAGGACTGGTAGTGCATCAGCGCTGTGTCTAGATCGGCCCTGTTCCCTTGTTTTAAGAACCGTTCCTTCAACGCATTCGCAAGGTTATTGAAGAGTGGGTCTCGGTTGGGACTTTCAGCAGGGGAGGTTGATAGAACTATGGAACTGGTTTCAATGATCCGATCGAGGTCCTTCACATCTCCGTAGCTCCGATATCTGTTGAGAAGACCGCTGGCAAGGTTTGCCACTAACGGGAGGTAAAAAGACTGCTCTGGTGTGCATGCCTCCACAGCGGCCTCATAGTAGCTGATGGCTTGGGTCAGGTCACTGGCGTCACTCCAAAATTTGAACCGCTTGGAGAGTGCACCTCCCAAATTGCTTAGAGCTGCGAGATGGAAAGAATGACCAGGTGGTGCCAAGCCCAGGAACTGCCTCCTCCAGGAAATGCCTTCATCGAGGTCGTCTGGGTTCCTCGAGAGTGCGAAACGAGACATAAGCTTATTTGCGAAGTTGTTGAGCGTCGAAAGGTATGCTTCATCGTCCGGATTTAACGACGCCAACGTTTGCCTTGCGATTTCGACCTCATCAGGTCGTTGGATGTCGGCTGCGGTTTCAAGTTGCGCTTGGCTGTCCAAGTTAATAGCTGTGAAATGTACAGATGGCTCTCTAAACTGGTAGAACTTACATTGTTTCGACCATAACTCACGGCTGACGACAGGTGCTTGGGAAAAGACTAGAGTCAGCGTGTAATATGGTGGCAGTGGGTATCGTGTCACACTGTGGGGCAATCCACATCAATAACCCTGAACCCGACTCTTCTGGACTTGGTGTTGCGCTGGAAGGGATTTGCAAGCCCGGGAATGTTTCTTGGCAGGACCCTGATAACAACGCTTTTTTGGGCGGTTGCGTAACTTACGCGCACGCAACTGGGCCAAGTGGGAGCCTACAAAGTCAACTTGAAAGTTAGACCCCAGTGAAAACCATTGGGTGTGGCCCGACAGGGTCACTTATCAAGGTGAGCATTAAAGGTTAGCAACAAGTTGCCCTGACTAAGTGATAGACCGTGAGGGCACTGCTACAGTGGTGGGCAACCTTGCCAGTGGGTGAAATTGCATAGCTTCAAGTAATGACAAAGCATGTTTGGTACTATATATTGGAATGTCCCGCCTCAGGCTAGAGAGTTCGTGCTTGAAGACACGAGTCGCCTATGCGATCAACATCCACACCATGTCCTTCAACGAACCCGTTCGAGAGATGCTTTTCTAACGTGTGATCGGGGAGTGATGCAGCAAGGGAAGGATAAGGGGTGGCTAGGAAAGGGAGTCACAATCGAGCTCAAGACCCGGCGTGAATGCAACTCACCGAGCCATTCCGTTCGTATATTTGGCTTCGAATGTGATATCCTTTCCGTCCGCATCTTTGGAAAGATTGAAATCGAGCGTCGCTAGCATCGTGACCATAGCACTCCAGAGGGATGCATCGGCGACGTGTCGACCTGATGACGATCAGTATGCGTACGAATGGGGGATCGATGCGTGGTGCATACTAGTTGCTTACCTGCACATGCTCTCCTCCCAAAGCCAAAAGCGAAGTCGACTGTATCGTCAGTTAACATCCCTTCTGCATCTAAAAACCTCTCAGGGATGAATTTCTCTGCATCGGGGTATCGAGTTTCATCGCGGGTCATTGCCCTGAAGAAAATATAAACATTTCTGCTCAGACAATCTGAGAACATCGACTGCATACCAAATGTTTCCGAAGACAGTCGCCCCTATGGAACAAATGTCATTACGAGCAGGTCTCGAGAACTCGTCTGAAATACCTTTAGGAATGTAGAAACCGTTGTAGATATCACTAGTCGTGGTGGCATGTGGGACGCCTATGGGACCATCAGTAAGGTTGTTTAGAAAATCAAGTCCATCACCATACCGAGAGGAATAGGTGGCTGCCATCTCAACGTTTCGCGCAGGATCGCGTCGACGTATGGCAGGGACGGTCGATCGTGAAATTCGGGTAATCTATCGCCGATCCCGACAAAAGTGTCGATTTCCGCCTGTGCGTGCTTCCAGACACGGGGGTTCTTAACCATCGCAAGCGTAAATGATATTAATAATGAGCTTGTCTGCAGGATCTATAAGTGTCGCATTCATCTCCTAGGATGCACAACAGACCGTCTCTACAGAAGCTACGACCAAACAGTTAGTTTGACTATCGACGGTTCGCATGCATGAAGCCTACCCATGAAAGTAGTTGATGAGGTTTGTTTGAGAGCCTTTTCATATTCCGAACGGTACGAATCATCGAACTTCTCCATGCGAGTAATGTGATCCGATACCATCGAGGGGTTAACATCTTCCTTGGATTCCTAAAACAGTACCAACTCGTTGGCAACTTGTTCTCCATCAAAGCAGGGACGAGACTTACCATACGCTTCTTGATGTATTGGTACGGTGCTTCGACCATCTTGACACCCCACTCACGGGCCTTTCTCGCTTCATGTTTGATCGAAGACCCAGGGAGCCAGTCAGGTACGTGCAGCACTTCAAAAATCATGTCAACTAATATTCTACTTCAACCATAAGGCACTTACAAAACGGGAATGTCTTGAGGAGAACCGCCTTCTCTGGCATTAATGCTGGTACTGAAGCTTCGAGGAAATTATTAATAATCGACACCATTTGGTCATTCCGGGGGCTTGGATCGTAGTCATATATAGAACGCATCGTAACCGCGGCAGCAAACCTGTAGGACGCTGAGAATGATCACTCAATTTGAGCTGGATGACCTTACGTGACAAGTTACGTCCAGTAGTGAGACGTGTAGTCGCTGGAATCGTCCATCATATTCAGGATCATCTGACGTGCCGTGCGAAGTTGCATTGAATGAAAGGTGACAGCAACGCCGGCAGAGAATGTCTGATGGAATATTCGTCGGCACAACCTCCAATGGTCACCGTATTGCGCGAAAGCAAAGTTGGAATCGTGTCCATACCTGGAAAATTTTGGATCACCGTCCACCTTATTGTCTTGTCATTAGACAGGAATTTACTCACGGATCAATTGTTGCGATGAAAGGGCGATTGGAATATATCTGCGATCGTTTCTCGAACAGTTCCGTTGTAACCGAGGGTGAGTTCAGGACCACAACATCCATATCCAAAAGTCGAATATACATTATATCACCTATGAATTATCAGAATCATGCATTCCAGTTGAGTTCTACTATGTTCACCATATTGTGCCCGCCATTCTGTATAAGTCCTAAAGGGTTCCTCAAAGTCAACAGAGAGGGCACTTCCCAAGAATGGGAGAGGGGTAGGACCAGGGGGGAGAGGGTAACCCTGCCTCTCGATGCGATTCTGAATGAGTCGCCAAATTATGTCCACGGACACAACCGTGAGCGGAATGGCCGCCGCGAGCTGAGTAGCTGAAGTAGTCCACTGCATCTTCACTGTGGGGATCGTATTTAATGACGAGGTCCCCTCACAAGGGCACCATATTATATCTATCAGGACACCCGGTTCAGCGGCATCAGAACCGGCTAGATTTCTGACAGAAAGAGTGGTTCTTGGAGACAAGAACGTTCTCTTGCTCAGCCTCGCCTCAGTAGGTGGGGAAAAGTCAGGGTCGACAGCACCTCTATAGTGCTCCCTCCGGGGAGTTAAAATCATCCGGTTTTGCGACCACGAGACTCGGATGTGTTGTAACTTAGCCGTTGGGCTGTCCATTCAACTTGACCGCCGGGGACAACACACTACCGGGCCGGTGAAAGCGAGAATGCCAGTGGGCAACTGAGCGGGGAATTTCTGCACCTCTGCTGTAGGTATGCTGTAATCGGCCTTTTTTCCTTATGAAACTCACCAATCAGAGGCGGAGTACATTTAGAAACGTCAGCTACATTTCAGCGCCATGGGCAGATGCAAAACGTTTGTGTTGATATCAATGAGGATGTGGATATCAACTTGGGACCATCTAGGCCTGAGCGCTAGCTAGCTGTACAAACGAGACGATGACACCAATTTGACCAAACTCCGTATCTGGCAATCCCTACAAGACGATCCGTTCCCACGCTATCACTGTAGGCAAGGATTTCAAATGGGTTACCAACTTACCACAGTTAGCTGGCTGCCAGTACTATATAAACACCAGTGATTTCATGCGGATCACAATGGATACCGAAGATTCAACGTTACACACTTTTCGTCGTGTCTATGACGTTGCCACGAAATCTCCTATTCCCATCACTTCTGGGGATGAATCGCACGTCAACTTGGAATCAATCCGTGTCCTTTACAACAAGCTGTCGAGCGTGCCCCTACGCGAAGCTCTCTCAGCTTTATGTGCCTTGAAGGAGCAGCCCTCAGAAACACCTAAACGCAAGTTCATTCACTCTTTGCTGGGTGGCAACTAATAACCCGGCCACGGTGATTCTGCAGATCGCACCGCCATGGTGACGTCGATCGAGTCAACAACACGCATGGAACCTCGTGAGTGGAACCCCGTTGAATACGCAGACCTGCCTTCTCCGGAAGAGGTGTTCGATGCGCCAGTACTGTCAAGACAAGGGGGTGCCATCGTTGCAAGAGTGAGGGAGACTATGGCGGTCAAGTTTGGAACGCGCGTATCGCTCCGGGAGGCGGAGACGATGCAATTTGTTTCTTCGAGGACGTCGGTTCCTATTCCCAAGGTTCGCCTGAATTAATTGATGCTTGCGCGGATAGTTTGTGTACTCATTGAATGACCCAAGATCCATGGGAACTATATCCACGCCTCGCAAGTATTTATTTTTATGGATTTCGTTCCTGGGCGGACGTTGGACGAGGTATGGCCACAGATGACCTCCGAGGCCAAGACGACTCTCGTTAGTGACCTGAGGATGCACGTGGATTCCCTTCGGTCGTTGCACGGAACTTACATCGGGGGTATCAATAATACGCCCTGCTCAGACGTCATTTTCACTGGAGCGGAGCCACAGGGTTGCGGACCGTTCCCCACCGTTTCTGCGTTCCACGACACCATTCTCCAGCTGTTGAATTGGGGACCAGGAACATTCCCGTCCAAGGAAGCGTTACGCAGCGTTCTTAATGACAATTGTCTCATCATATTCTCTCACGGCGACCTCTGTCCCCGTAATATCCTTGTTTCGGAAGAGGGTAAATTTGTGGCGATTATTGATTGGGAGACAGCTGGCTTCTGGCCAGAGTACTGGGAATGGATGAAGGCTCGCATCGGAATCAATGAGGATCCGGCTGATTGGTCTGATGCATTCGAACATATTCTCCAGCCGCACGAAAAGGAATCTTTGATAGAAGAGATGTTTTGGCGGAATTTGATATTATGAATGGCTTACATGGGGAGCTGGAGTTGCAGATTTGTTAATGTACGTCTATGAAGAGGTTAGATCCAATATGAATCAGTGGATTACACGTTCACGCTGTATTTCGAACTTCCTTCATACGGTAGCTATGTCGCTTTCGTGACTACTTACTGGAGTATTCCACAGTTTTACAGATCGGTCTTAGGGGGACAATACGCAACAATGCTCCACGGGCTCATACGTCCACACCCTGCTCCCGCTGCCCGTCCTGCTCGTGCTGATCGCCATGAGTCTCGGAACTCATGGTCGGGGGGCGTGCTGGCAGACGGTGCGTGACAGACGATGATGAGGGTCGTGTTGATGGAACCACAGATGGCTCGATGGAAAGGATGGGTGAGGGTATTTTCCAAGTGGCTCTCTGCGGGGGGGGGGGGG
>QGOI01003130.1:0-16269 GCA_003313885.1 Boletus sp. MG55
GACCTTCCCAGGCTCATTCACCAAGATTGCTACTGTAAGTCCCTCCTATCCAATCCCGCACAGCGCCCAATCCAGACCCCAGCATCCCCGGTCCGATCGAAGTCGCGGATGAGGTCGGTTCATCTCTCCGCGGTTCCCTCCTTCCCTCATTCTGCACGTCCAGGTCCTCTATGCAAATGCCCATCCGTCCATGTCCCACGTGTCCCTCGACTTTGCCTCTGCCTTTGGAGACTGCATCCGCATGACTAGGTCCGCCACTTTTGCAGTGTCCACGCTCATGCCCGTTCATGCCCCGACGGTCTAGGGACATCTTGTATTCAAAGGATGCACAGCCTTTCTTGGTTGCAGGATCGGGTACCTTGGGTTGGGATCAGGTTTGCGCTCCACCTGCTCTTTCTCCCCTGGGTTTGACCTTGTCCAAAGGTGTCAGCTAACCTCGTCGAACCGGACGAGGACGTCCTCGTCTTGAACTGCGGTTACTTTGCCGAGGGATTCATCGACTGGTTCGTCTTGCCATTTTCAGCGTTCCTCGCCCCGAAATAACCTTGGTATCGTCAGCTTACAGGTGTATGGGGCCAAGGTTGACCAACTCAAGGCTGAAATCGGTGGGACTGTCAACCAGTCGGACATCGAAGCCGCTCTCAAGCAGAAAAAGTACAAACTCATCACCGTCACGCACGTGGACACTTCAACAGGTACGTTGCCACGTGATTTACGCATCCTCACCCGATTGACATGGATCATAGCTGTCCTCTCGGATATCAAGGCTGTCGCAGAGCTCGTTCGCAGCGTGTCTCCAGAGACACTGGTGCGTGACACCTACCACTCGGAGACTACGAGACCATCTATCACCCCCAGGTCGTGGTCGATGCTGTTTGTTCCGTTGCGAGCGAGGAGATTCAGATGGATGCCTGGGGCGTCGACGTCGTCCTAACAGCCAGCCAAAAGGGTCTTGGCACACCACCTGGTCTCAGCATAGTCGTAATAAGCCAGAAGGCTCTCAAAGTACGACGATCCTCATTTCTTCGTCCCCTTCTAAGTCTCCTTGCATAGGTTTTCGAGAACAGATCGACACCCGTGAGGGCGTACTATGCTGGCTGGAACAAGTAAGGCATCGTTCTCCGCTGTCCTTGTCTGATCTCTTTCGACCGTGATTCTAGGTGGCTCCCTATCATGAAAGCATACGAACGCAATACTGCTGCATACTTTGCTACCCCTCCTGTCAACCTCATCTATGCTTACCGTGCCTCACTCACTCAGATCACTCAAGGTCCTGTATCTCTTAAAGAGCGATTCCAAGCACACAAAGATGTCAGTAGACGCTTCAAGAAATTCGCCGAGGGCCTTGGATTCAAGAACGTTCCTTTATCCGAAGAGGTTTCAGCTAATGGCATGTCCGCTGTAAGTCGGTCTTTTCTGTCTCCCTTTCTCTGCAGACGCTCATCCGTTGTCCCTTTGAACAGCTCTACTTCCCCGATGGAATAGTAGCAAGCGATATCGTACCTCGTCTGTTGAAGAAGGATGTCGTGGTTGCTGGTGGTATACATTCTAGTATCAAAGGTTCGTCGAGAGCGAACTGGGCATCTCCTACCTTTTGTTGACCACGTTATCCTTTGGCAGACAAATATTTCCGTGTCGGGCACGTCTGCTTCTCTGCGTTCTCAGTTATCCCATGCACTAACCATTCTTTATTTTCCTCCACAGACACATGGGTGTCAGCGTCGTTGACCCCAAGCGAGGTGACATCGACAAGGTCTCAAAGGCGTTGGCGGAGACGCTCAAGGAGGCTAGAGCTTCCAAGGCATGATTAGTCTAAAATAGAGGGTAACTACACATGACACTAGCTACGTCCAGTCATGTCAGGTAACTCTCTTGGCATACGGAATCAAACAATTGCCAGTAGGCAGGCGTAGGAACATAATCTATGATCAACTTGGTGCATTTTTCACAGCGGGATAAACACTTGAAAGTCCCTCGACTGCATGAAGACACATCTTGATGCCCCGGCGTGCCGAACGCATAAGATCGATCGGTATCTGCCAGGACTGACGTGGCTGAACATCAGATCATAATCATATTCAACACTGAAACGTTGATTGTCATCAACATTTGCAGCTAAATCGCACAAAGGTCGCCACGTCAAGACTGTTTAAAATATTGCCCAGTGTTATCTTAAACCTTGGCTAATGCATTAATGAGGACCCGGGTGAGCTCGAGGGGGGAACGACGAAGGAAACGTACCTTCTGAGATGGCGAAGCCTCATGGGAGAACGGGGGTCGGCCATATCAATATTACGCATTCGACATCGCCGGCCTGTATGGGAGAGTTCTCGGCGTCATTTGCTTGCGCTCCCACTCACTGCCAGTGATAATGTGCTCCGCTCTTGGGCATAGATAGGATGATGACGGAACGGGGTCTGTGCTCGTCTGTCATCGATCCAACTTGAAGGTTGTGCCGGCCAGGGTCCGATGAATGGGTTCTGGTTTTGAATTCATTCTTTAGTACATCTAGTATTTGTCGTACTGGACGCTCAGCAAACAAGATCGACTCTCTACTTACTTAGGCGTGATGAAAAGAGTGAGGTCCAATTCCGGGTGCGGCAGGAACAATCACTGAAACACCCAGGTGTGCCCAGACCGGGGTTGTTGAATCAGTATGATTGAACCTATCCGTGACTCGTTTGCATTAATTTCCCAAAACTTGAAAGATTCATATTCCTGACGGGCAATCCGACAACACCTGTAGGGGTGACTTGAAAATCAATCAATGAATTCTCCTGATGCATGGGAGTTGAAGCGCTGCCAATGATTGTATGAATCACATTTGCAACTGAATCGTACAAAGATCATCACATCTAGGCCCGCAAGATCACGCTACGCTGATTTCCCGGTGTTCGCCTTCACCTCCCATTCTGTCATACCACAATCTCCCTTCGGTAGTCGGTGCGATGTAACCAGCTCTAATCACGAAATCACCAAAGCGTTCGCCCTCGTGGCGTTCGAGCGCGTATCTCTTGATCATGGGTCTGAGGATGGCCAAGATCTCGGGTTCCGACACGGTCTCGCGGTATATCTTGTTCAGCCGTTGACCGTAGTACCCACCACCAAGGAGCATCGCGTAGCTGCCCAGCGCCTTTCCGACAAACGCCACCTCTGCAAAGAGTGAATCAACAAGGAACGACATAGATGCGCTCTCTTCACACACCAGCGACGTAGGGTCTCGCACACCCGTTCGGGCAACCGGTCATGCGCATGACGATCGAGTCGTGGCGCAGTCCGTTTTCTTCGCACATCTTTTCCACTTTATCGATGAGCACCGGCAAGTACTGTAACGTGTGCGGCTTAGAGACGAATGTCCACCATCACAATAACGACTCACCCGCTCGGATTCAGCCATGGCAAGACCTAGATATCCTGTGATCAACGACGGGTGGCAAAGTAAAGAAAAAGGGAGAATACTTGCCGCATGTAGGGAACGCCACGCAAGCCGATGCCGAGAGCCGCAATCCGGAGTAATTGAGGTTGTCGAGCTTGTACTCGGCAAGCAACGCCTTGATCCTGGGGACCTCCTCGGGCGGGATCTCAGATATGACGAGATGCTGGTTCGACGTCAGACGGAATGTGCCCTTGTGAACCTTGGCGATCTCGCGAAGACCCGTCTTGAATTCCCGTCCGGTTTCGTCCTCGACCCGTCCGTTCTCGATGTAGACCGTAGCGTGGTGTCTGCGGTCTTCGCCGACGGTCCAGCCGAAATGATCAATGTTACTTTCAAACGAATAAGGGCGAGCTGGTGCGAGCTCGAAGCCGAGGCGGCTTTCTACTTCTCTCTTGAAGTTGACGAGGCCCATACGATCAATCGTATACTTCAAGCGAGCGTTCTGCGCCAGAGGTCAGAAATTCTGTCTGTGAATCTACGATGACTAGTTTTCACCTTTCGGCTTTTGGTGCAAATTAGCGATAGATGTATGCTAGAAGTGCACGGCAACTCACTCGACGCGATTCCCATTGTCCCGCTGGGTCAACATCACCTTCTCTGCTACAAGGGGCCCTTGCTCAACGGTACAGAAACCAATGACGTCAGCAAGGCGAGGGTAGGTCTTTTTGTTACCGTGAGTCACACCCATACCACCACCAACCGCGACATTAAAACCTGTCAATTCACCACCTTCATCGACGATGGCGATGAAGCCGAGGTCATTGGCAAAGAGGTCGACATCATTGTAAGGCGGAACAGCGACCGCAACTTTGAACTGGATGGGACTCAATTGCTGGACAACCACTAAAGGGAATATACAGACCTTGCGAGGGAGATAAAATTCCCCGTACAATGGTTCAAAATCTTTGACAGCTTCGCCGGCCACCATCTTCTTGTCCAGCCAGATTTCATGATATGCGGTCGTTCTAGGCAGCAAATGATCGCTGACGAGCTTGGAAAACTCGTAAACACGACTGTGAAGCCTCGACAATGAGGGAATAGCAGAGCAGATCACATTACTGGCAAGACGTGAGCCATGGGCCACTTGACGAGATGGTGCAACGCACCGGTTAACGTCACCACACGCAGCCAAAGTATCCATCAGCACTCGGTTGATTTTTTGGATAGAGGGTTTCAAATGACGCTTGATAACACCGTGGAACTGGAAGGTGGCCCTCGTGGTGATCTTCATCGTGCCGTTACCATGTTCGTCGGAAATTTGGTCCATCTGCAACCATTGCTCAGGCGTACAAACACCGCCTGGTGTGCGAACACGGATCATGAAGCTGTAGGCTGGCTCGACTTCCTGAGCCTGACGCTCATCACGAATGTCCCGGTCGTCCTGTTGGTAGATCCCGTGGAACTTGGTAAGCTGAGTGTCGGACGGCGCGAGCGCTCCGGTAGTCGTATCCTCCAAGCCCTCCGCGATGGTACCGCGAAGATACTCAGAGGCTGCCTTGATATGTTCGTTCGTGATGGGCTCAGGTTCAGCTTCCGTGACCTGGATGTTGTCCACACCGAGCGCCTTCCAAACCTTGGGTTCCCAGATTTTGTACCCAGTATCAGGTCCATCAGCGTCTTGATCGTCTCCCAACCCAAGATCAACAAAACGCTCGCCCCCGAGCTGCTCAAGGCGCAAGTCAAGATCCTTGCTGGGCTTGTTGTAATAATGAGCGTCCTCAGGTCGAGGCCAGTAGTGACTATCTCCGAGGCCAAAGACCCCGTATCGCAGCTTGGAGAAAGGCGTTTCGTTACGAAGTGCGGCAGCGTTCAGCGCTTTGAACAGCTGACGTCCGTTTTGAGGTGGTTCGCCCTGACCGGCGACAGAGGTCACGAATGCAACATATTCCTCTTGTGCGAGGCTCTGGACGGTCATCGAGTCGAAGGTCCCGATGCTGACCGACAACCCTCTCGCCTTGGCCCGGTTAACAAGCTTCTTTGCATATTTTTCGGCTGTGCCTCCGTCCGAAGCATATAACACCAAAAGGGGTGGCGCGTCAAGTGCGACGAGCAACTCCTCGTATGCCTGCTGGGCCTTTCGCCTACGGGCCTCCTTGACGGTCTCACCCAAGCTGCTCACGAGTTCGGTGGCTAACTGAGGCTTGGAGCGAACGAGCTGCGAGAGATGGTTCCTTCGGTCAAGGAATTGCTGCAGGTCGTTCTTGACTGCATCAGAGTCGAGGGTGAAAGGTTCTTCCCCTCTAGCCTCCTTGGTGGGATCCCAGCGATACAACGGCCAGTAACCCGAGTCAACTGCAAGTTTAGTCTCCTTCAACAGCTCGAGCGCCGGGGAGTTCTCCCCATGGTAAGGAAGGTAGGCGAGGACGACAGATGGTCCTTTGTGCCTGTCGGCTTCCATCACGGCCTGCAGGACCTGTGCGTATGAGGAGTACACAGCGACGCTGGAAACGTAGACATCCCCGTGGTTCATGGCATACAAGCCGACATCCTGTTTGCGACGGTGTGGATCGGCGGTGTTTCGGGACGAGTAAGGCAGAGTGTCTAGGATAAGGATGTTGATGTCGAGGCTGGAGGCTATGGCATGGTGTAAACCCGATGAACCGAGGTCGTAGGCCCAGGCATCTGAGCCAATTATCCACCTGGACTTCGAAGGGAAGTACGCTTTTAATGCAAGGATACGATCGACGAGCACATTGGAAAGCTGTGAAGATTCCAATGCTGCAGTTACTTGAGCACCTATAGTACGGCTCTTCGGGCTATCGTCCTTGACCTGTAACCATTGAGCAAGAAGTCTATGCAACTCGGTACCGAGTTGCTCGACCTCCATCAATTCCCGAACAGAGTTGATGAGCTGAGCGCGCTGGTCCAACTGGCCTCTGACCCGACCCAGGGCATACTCCGGACTGGTAGCTATGTTTCCCTGTGTAGGAACCAGCTCGGGAGAATTTGAGATGTCCAGTCGTGGACCAAATACGTGAGACAATATCTTGGTGTACGAAGACTCGTGCTTTGGAACGTGAGGGACTGGAACGTGCGATGAGGAAAGGGCCGCGTGCTGGAGGTGGAGGGGGGATGTGAGGAGACTGCTATTCGCGGAGTGAACAAGGTTGAGTAACTCGGGCTGACTAACTTGCTCGACATTAGTGAACCAAATGCTCTGAACGGATACCTGTGAATGTCTCTGGTGTTCCTGCAGTGCGTCGACGATGTCGAGATAAAGTGGTGTCCATTTAGTGCCCGAACGGTGGATCTGTTCAAGTACCAGCACACGAGAAGCTGACGGTGGAATGGCCTGTAAGATATGGGAGGCGGAGAGAGGAGAGAGCAGCCCAACAGAAACAAACGAGACACCCTCAATCTCCGAAATGCTGGGAATATTTCCAAGGATGAAAACGATAGTGTTTGGATGCTCGTCACCGTGAATTTTCAAAGGAAGGCAGGGGCGACGAGTGCGAGCCAATGTGGACAGCGCAGCGGATTCATAAAGCTGGAATAGTGCTGAAGTAGGCTCCGGCGTACCGGAACGCCCTTCCGAGTTCAGGTCATTGGGACCCTTACCGACATTATCCACAGTTTCGTGGGCGTCGTCAGGAACATTGGGTCCGCCCGGTGAGAGTGCGACCTTTCTGGAGAGTAGGAACGGTTGTACGTCCTCTTCGGCAATGTCTAAGACTGAACCATCCACCAGTTCATAAAAAACGTGTACAACTGTTCTTCTCTCTGTGCGGGCAAGCCGAGAAGCGAGAAGGGCGTTATCATGAGCCTCTTGGGGAGTATAGGAGATGAGGAAGAATGGAAATGCAGACTGGAGCAAGAGGGCGTCCGACAAGTCGTCCTTGACTGCAAGGTGGAGGACGAGCGGGAGGGAAGAGAGCTCTGTAGCAAGGAGTACGAGACGAAGAGCTATTTGGGACGTGACGGTGGAAGTGAAAGAAACTAGCGATGCGCTGGACGCGACTCCAAGTATGGATACACCCGCATCACCGCCCGCAGGGATGGCTTGAACACTTGGGCGACGAGAGGATGTGTTTAAGAGAGCCGTGTAGGTCTCGGCGAACGGTGATAGCACGGGACCGGAGGGCTTGGTATGGATGACGATGTCAGACGCAAGAAAGGCTACCCGGGAGACTGTTGGGATCGCAGCCATGGCTAATGGGAACGGTGAGGTCGACGGTGGGAACGATGAAGGAAAACGTCCCTTCTAAGACGGCGAAGCCCGTATGGGAGAACGGAGGAGCGGAGGAGCGCATCAGCGTTACCCATGTCAATTGCTCATGAGCACATCATCCCGGCGCCATCGTTTCGATTCGGAAACCTTGTCATTACCGGAAATACTCGTAGTTACCCACAACACTTGAAACTAGCTACCCCTGAGCTTTTTATACTCGCCAACCAGATCAGTGGTAAGCCTGCTAAGCTTTCAGCTCTTTCAAATAGTAATGTGCCCTTCCAAGCATCCAAATTGTAAACGAAAATTTGAAGTTTGGATACGAGATCATGCAGTTCTTGTTAAATACGCCCTCGATCGCTTCTTGTGGCCACGATCCATCCTGTTGAGCAAGATGTCAGTACATGACGTGTGTCGCGATCCGACTATCAGTTCTCACCGGAAGCTGTCGCGACATGACCAGCTTGACTGCCTTCTCAATGGGTTCCGCGTGAGGGTACTTGGCATACATGAGTGCCATCGCTGCCCAGCAGGTCTGCACAACCTGAGTATTTTCGTGTTCGACCCAGCGACCGAGTTCACAACTCTACACCGAGCACATAGCAAGCACGGGTCAGCATTTGTCAGATATGAGGGTACAGACATAGCTGACCTTGTAACTTTCTCCCCAACCTCCGTCATCTCGCTGTTTCGAAAGCAGAAAATCGCACGCACGCCGGACAGAAGGGCTGTTCGCGTAGTACTCCCCGCCAAGTGCCAAGCTTTCCAACGCAAACTGGGTCGCATAAGTGAAACAGATCCCCCATGATCCGAACCAACCACCCTCCGGCTTTTGCACCTTGTGAAGCCATTTAATCGCCTCCGTAATCGTCCGTCTGGTAACCTCAATTAAAACAATCCTTCTGGGTGAAATCGGCACTACATACCCGATCTCTGCTGCACGGTAGTTCGGATAATGTTTCCTGAAAATAGACAAGGATGTTATTACTGATGTCGTGCATTCCGGATAACAGAATTCAATCATGATATCCCCTGTACGCAGTCAAGATCAGATCGACGGCGTGATTATGATTAGCACATACCAAAGACTTCCGCCGCGTTAAGCCACTCCAGCCACTTGGGTCCTCTCACAAGCTCGTAGCTTGCATAACCGCCGTTGCCGTTCTGCATCGAGAGCAGTGTGTCGACAGCATCGAAGAGTCGATCATCTGAGATGACCTTCTCCGTTCCTCTAAGGGTTATATTGAGAGAGGGATCATTTTTGACAATCAAGTATACGTACTCCACCTGGTTCTGGAGGTACAAGACCGATTTAAGACCTTCTCCGGTGCAGTCACTGACAGTGTAACTTTGTTCTTTCGTGCTGAACGGCCATGCACCCTTGGTTCGCTGGCGAAAAGCTGTCTTATAATGTTTTGGGTTTTCTCGAATCTGGCAGTCATCCAACCACCCCAAGGCCAGTCTCAAACTTTCCTTGTTTTCTGGCTCTTTCGCGAGGCCCGTCTCAACAAGCGCCTGCGTGATGAACCCAATGTCCCAAAGTTGGCTGCCGTTCGTCCCACACATCATCATTCCTTCCGCACCAAGCCACATGAAATCGGCACGCTTGATGGCGTGCTGACGATATGCCTCTGAATCGGGACCCTCGACGACGGAACGGCACAACAAATTCATCACCTTGGAGACAGGCCCGAGGGTCTGGTATTCCGTATTTTCGTCCTCATATACGATGAGCTTGTAGGTGCGCTCCAACGCAGCTTTGCGAACAGGAGGGATGGCACAGCTCTCGTAGGTAGATAGTATGGCGTTCATCGCATCGAGAATTGAAGTATGAGGTGAGTAGAGATCAGCAGCTGCGACATTGTTACGCTGTGCCGGCCAATATATGCGGTGGTAGTCGGTCGTGTATATCTCCTGAGTATGAAAGCATTGAGTGTGAGAGTACGGCGGTCATCATGGATACATACTTCGCGAAGGGAACGGATCAAGTCGTTTTCTTCCATCTTGAAGCGAATACCATAGAGATAACTCATAGGTATATAGACATTACGAGTATGAATCCACCATCTGTGGGGATGGAATGGTAGCCACTCAGGGAAAAGCCTAGAACCGATCAACGCAGGGTCTAACAAGTATTCGGTGTATTAAACTTACCAAAGCTCGGGAGGGACGGGATTGAATCCTTCCCAATCATAAACATTGAGGATTGCCAACCAAAACTTTCCCCAAGAGGGGGCACCTATTGCTCCTCCTGGATGACCGCAGTCAGGGCAGCATTATAGGCACCTAGTATGAGAAACCCACCTAGCCGGTGAAGAGTAGCCCTCGCCTTGATAGCAACTGGATGTTCAGCTCTCATGCCGAGGATTCGCAGAGCCACGTAATTGAGGGCGGTTCCGAACACGGTCGAGTGTCCTTCGATGTGTCTAGAGTGGATTACGCGGTGCTCAACTGACGTGGAATTGCATACTTACAGACCCCAACCTCCGTCTTCAGGATGCGCGTGATTTATGAGGTAACGAATCATCTCGAGGCGTTCTGCTTCTTTGAACCCCATACCAGCAGCATAGGACCCGATGACAAGGCCTGGGGAGAGGAACATTGGTCCACCGTACTCGCCAGCCCAGTGTCCATCATGCGACTGGAGGTGCTTGTAAAAGGTATAACCATTCCCAGCGGCTTCAAGCGGTGTAGTCGCTTTCGGAAGGGCGGGGAGGTTCTGTCGGGGTCACTCGAGGTTCAACGCGTGTATCACGCACGGACGAACACTTACAAGAGGTCGACCCGTCCAGTACTTGTCTATATGGTTCTGCGGCCACTTGTCGCACTCTTCGTCCGTCTGCATGTAGTGCCAAGTGTGACGGCCCCCATCGTTGACGAGCAGCCTCCAGCGGGAATAATCGGTGAAGGGCTCTGTTCCAGACTCTGGGATGTCGAGGGGAGCGTAGAGCTTTGCGAGGTGGGTGGCAGACATGAAGAAGGTGGTTCGAGAGTGGACCGAATATTTAAGCGTGAATCAGACCATGACGTCTCCGGAGTTGTAATTAAACTACATCCGTCACCAGCGCGTCCGAACACTGCGCGTGTCGACATAGTATTATCCTTACGCTAGCCATGACCAGCTTCCGCGACTCGTCGATACTCATCATGGAAACAGGGAGAACGGTTGTCAGGGCTGGCCTCGGCATACCTGAGCTTTTAAAAACACCAACCGTGGTCCGTTGCACTGCACTGCACTTGTCGCCAATCAGCACTGACAAGGCAAATGCGTTTAGGAAATATCTGCACGCGTCGGTTTGAGACAGACAGCGGGTGAATCCTCGTTCACTTCCACCACAAATGGAAAACAGCCCAGCGGAACCGGAGAAGGCAGCGACTGCTGGCGTCCCCCAGCGTCATCAACCCGCCCCTCCTCACTCCCCTTCCACACGAGTACCACCGCAAAGGTAAACGATTATCTTGTCGGCGCCCAACTCGACGAAGCGCTCGAATCAGGTCACGACGTCCTTGTATCATGGCCGTTCGCAGACGGCGATATCCGCGATTGGACTCAAGCTGAAGCCATCTGGTATGCACTCCGATGTGTCTGATTGTGTTGCATGCATTCTTACCACTGAAGCGTACAGGAAACATGTCATTTTCAACAGACTTCAGATAAAACGCACTCAAAACGAATCTCCAGTCATGCTCTCCATTGCGCCGGGGCTCGTTCGTGGTTCTCAAGAGCGAATATGTCAAATCTTCTTTGAGCGCTTCAATGTAGCCAGCTTTGCGATCGTTGAACGGCCCATGACACAGATATACGCAACTGGCCAACTGAGCGGCGTTGTCGTCGACATAGGATACGAGAAAACAGATGTTTCACCTATATATGATGGGTTCATCGTGCGATCTGCACGGTCTTCGACTTCTCTGGGCATAGGTGACTGCGAAAAGTACCTTGCCAATCTTCTGCGCTCAAACCAATCTGTCATGGCCGCCGCCTCTCCCCCCGACTCCCCCAGGGATCCTGAAGCCGTTCAAGCGTTCCTCCTTGATTTCGTCAAATACATCTGGTCCGAAGGCCACGTTCGCGTTCCGTCAGATGGTCAAATTGCAGAAGTACTAGAGGATGAAGGCATCACAGATATCGCCGCAGTCCTAGTTGCGGGAAAAGAAAAGGCTGTAATCGAAGCTGGGACGAAGAAGAAAGCAACCGCAAAGGCATCTGCCGCAGAACAAGCACGCGCGAAAGAAATTGAGGCTCTTGACCTCATCACACTGCAGTTCCGCGACCACTCGATAACGTTGGGGAAGGAGCGACATCGGCTTTGCGAACCACTTTTCGATCCTTCGCTTCTTTACTCGTTGCCTCAACAAACCGAGATAGGGTCCGAGGACGATCCGCTCTCGTTACAGGATACAGTTGGATTTTCAGTCATGCGGGCTGACGTTGATCAGCGACAGTACATTTGGCAAGGACTGTTTGCCACTGGAGACCTAGCAAGCCGTGTCAAAGGTACGCTCTTTGCTTTCTCCCTCCACCTATATTCAATGCCTGTCGGATAGGAATCGGTACTGCCCTACAGTCACGTTTATCGCCATTTATCCTTAGTAATCCAGATCAACACAACGACGTTCAACCCCGATCAATTCGTGTCGTCAGTGTTCCCGAGTATTTTGCCGAGTACCGAGAGAAAGGAGACGGTCTCGCAGCGTTCTTGGGAACCAGCATTGTCGCCAAGGTCAACCTGAAGCTACCATTTTTTCTACGTTTACTGACAGTCACCTAACCAGATTTCTTTCAACGAACCTCAAGGAAAAAATTTTGTCTCAAAATCGGATTACGATGAGAAGGGCCCGCGCGCCATCATAGAAATGTCACCTGCATTGCTGTAATAATTGAACCCCTCTACAGGGGGTTACCTATTTAATGCGGAGTTTACAATCTATGCAAAAACTGTACAGTTACTCATCGGCATTCATCGGCATGGAACTCTATTGACAACACTTCCCGCTCATCACCAAAAAGCCATCCTCAAGACACGAGCACAAATCATACTCGATGGCACCCACCAAGAAAGCCAAATCTGCCAAGTCGACTGAGTCCATCGCGTCTCGTCTTGCTCTTGTTGTGAAGTCGGGCAAGTACACTTTGGGGTACAAGTCAGCGTTGAAGCAGATGCGCAGTGGCAAGGGTGAGCGTTCGCAGTTGATAAACTCGCGGGGACTGGAGCGTGAGGCTGAGAAGGTCCCTTGGGCTGACGATCGTTTTCCTCGTCGTTTTCCTGTGTCACTTTTATAGCCAAGCTCGTCTTGATCGCCGGAAACTGTCCACCCCTCCGCAAGTCGGAGATCGAGTACTATGCCATGTTGTCCAAGACGACCGTGCACCATTTCGCCGGCTCCAATGTTGCTCTCGGCACTGCTGCCGGTAAACTATATCGCGTTGGGTAAGTCGACCGCACGTCTCCTGCCGTGGATGTTCATCTGACTTGCGACCAGTGTTATGACTGTCATCGACCAGGGCGACTCGGACTTGCTTACTTTTGCCGAAGGCAATGCTGCATAAAAAAAAAGACGACGGGGAGCACTTTTATGATACTTTATGTGGGATTGTGTCACAAGGCTGTCCCAGTACTCTTGCATGCAGCGCAAATCACATTATGTGTTCACATGCACACCCATCACAATCCAATACACACCATGAGTTCAACGCTGCGGCACTGTCAGCGTCAGTCAGGCGGGTTCAGGAGTCGACTGGATAGAGGCCACCTCATCCGTGGCATATCACTGTGATGGTATGAAGCCAGTATATCTATGTAGATTGCGACAAACCCGTATTATGACCCGAGCGCACCGACTGCTCACTCGTGCGGGGTATAGTGTATATACGTGATCAAAAATAACAAGAAACGCCAGACGGACATCACTTCTCTCTACATCCCCCCAGCTTTGTGCCCCGCGAGAGTCCCACTCGAGACCAGATCGTCAACCATGTGTACGAACGTGGGATACAAGATGCTTTGCTTGGGCCCATCAGATCGTACGGGCGGATAAATCGCCGGTTGGGGACGAGACAAGAGCGCCTGCCTGGCCAGCTGTTGTTTTCTCCCCACCTCGATGTCTACGATCTGGGGTGAGAGCATGTCTTCAAGCGGTGTTTTGACGGAGGAAAGGTCGTCGAACGCGATGGGATCATCCTCGCTTTCTTCGTCCTGTACGTTCAACCGACTCCATTTGCGCGAAATGCCTTGGGACGCGCTTGCTTGACTATACCCTAGATGGATAGGTGACATCGAGATGGAAGCCAGAAATGAGGAGGCCAGAGTTTTGTGCGGGAGGAGTTGGGGGGGCGGTCGGAGATGGCGCGGGGGTGCGAGTATCGCAAGCGGCGCTAAAGCGTCGAGAGAGACACGCTTGTTGAAGAGTTCAGGGTGCGCGTGTTCAAAGTGATTTTGAAGTTGTAGCGAGCGGACGAATACCTCACTGCAACCTTGAGGTATACTTGAGCTCAGTAACAGAAATGCTGCGACATTCACGTACCATGCGCCAGACATGATAACGGTATCCTTGACAAATGGCTCAGTTCAACATGTGTCTTCAGTGCCTCGAGTGAACTATGGATTCGGCCAGAACACCGAGAGTAGGAGCAATGATACACTCCATCCTGCAGTACAGAAACAAGGTCACTGAGACTGCGACATAGGCATAAAATTACCACACACCTGCTGTGCAACACGAGAACAGTGCCGAAGAACATGCTATCAACCAAAACATAAGAGTCAGCAATCATGGACAAAATTTTTGAGGTGTAAAAGATCATCACACCTCCTCCAAGAACTACCAAGTAATCCTGCAGGCAAACCCAGCCACTTCATCAAGTAGAGGGAAAAGCTGCAGGATTCTAGGTAATACCTGGGGAAATGATGTTTTAAATTGAAGTCTGGTGCCAGCAACCACAGAACTTGAAACAAATAAACACAAAATAAACAGATTAATCACCTTTTTTAATGTGTTCCAGCTATTTAATGTGATGGTGCATCTCTCCCACTCACATTGCATTGTCTGGATGACACAATGTGCAATGTCTACAACCTCTTCTCTTGACAAGTCAATCCTTGACATATCAATTTTGAATGATGACAATCAAAGAGAAAAGCATGTTGCAAAAAAAGCATGTTTATTGATTAGTCAAAACCAGAGTCTAAACATAATACATATATATAAATAAATCAAAATAAATTACAACATGACTCAAGAAATTTATGTGGTATTGCAATAAATATTCTTACATAATCTGCTCAAAAAGTGGTAACTTCTAAGTTCTAATGAGTGGCATGAAGCAGCTGTATGACATGTGTTTGTAAAGTGGAGACTACAAACTTAGAAGAGGAAAGCTTATATTTATATGTCAAAGAGAATGTATTAGCATGCAGTCTGGCAGTGCTGGTGGGATGTGTGCATGATTATATAAGCATTGAAACCAGCATAGGAAACATGAGAAAAAATAAAGAATAGCACATGAGAGCTAATGTTGGAATTGAGAAGAGTAACATGGTTGTGCTAAAGCTTGATTTGCTAGGCTTGATATTGAATATTGGTATTTCACATTTTCTCAACAACCATTAAATGACTTTGATTCATTTCAGCTTATATAAGTAACTTGAAAATTGCAGGGATCTTAACTGACTAGCAGTAAGACATGGTTGTTGACAATTATTGACATTTGTGGATGCTGAGCACTGCTCAGAGTGCTGATCAGTGCTAACTTACTTAATCAAACAACTTCCTTGAGTACTTATGTATGTATATACTAACACCTCAGACATGATTGGATAAGTATTGAGAACATATGTAGTCTACACATAGCTGTAATTTTGATTAGAGTTAGCAGTTAGAGTTAGCAGGATTATATATTGCTGAGGGGGTCTGGGGCACAGCCCCTTTGGTTAATGGCCAGGGGTAAGTGCAAGTGGGTAGGGACTTTTTTAATGTTATGTCCCTATACCCACTTACCCACTTACCCACCTACCCACCTTTGGTTAGGTTTGGTTAGGTTTTGGTTAGAGTTAGTGGTTAGAGTTAGTGGGATTATATATTGCTGAGGGGGTCTGGGGCACAGCCCCTTTGGTTAATGGCCAGGGGTAAGTGCAAGTGGGTAGGGACTTTTTTAATGTTATGTCCCTATACCCACTTACTGTGCAAAGTGTGCAAACATGATATGCTCGCATGCAAACACAAATGCAAATGCACTGTGCATTTGCATGTGTATTTGCACATGAGGGCAAGATGATGAGGGGAATGGAAGGGTTGGTCCATTTGCAGGTAGCCACAATTTTGTGCCCAGACAAAACCCTCGGGGGATACTATATAGTCTATAGATGTCTGCTACCAAGGTTGCAACTGTATAGTTTATGTAACAGTTTCTCATTCTCACAGTACAAGTCCATGTGTTGAGAACTTAGTTAGAATATATGTACATATATCCCACTCATGCCCAAACTCAGATTAACCAACAAAATCAACATCTTTGTCAGAATATGTGATTTAATTTGTTGGCATGACAGGCCTTTTGTTATTATTTTAGATAAATTTAGCCAACTTATTCTTCCTCTTGTGGCAGCCTAAGTTTCTCCAACAGAGGTAAATACATTTTCTTACAATGTTGTAGAATATTTATTGC
>QGOI01003131.1:0-11362 GCA_003313885.1 Boletus sp. MG55
CTCCCCTCCTTTCAAATTCCCCATATCCACGTCTCGGTCCGCAGCGACGACGCCAAGTCCCGACTCTCGAGCCGCAGCTGGGCATGTCGGGAACGCGACAGGAGCGACGTCACGCTCAGACTGCGCACCCACGTCGCGTGATCCTCCCAACTCGCTTCCTCCGTCCGTCCAGTCCGCGGGTGAAACCGGGGCTGGGACGGCGCGGCGATGGCGAGGGTTTCCAAGGCGGGCAGTTCGAGCTGGTCGAGCACCGTCTCCAGCTTGGTCGGCTGGCCAGAGCCAAGCACGACCTTGTCGAGGCAGACTTCGAGGCAGAGGAGCGATGGCGAGACAACCTTGTGATCGCTCTGGGGCGGTTGTCGGAAACGGAGGGCATCGCGCGAGAGCGAGAGCGTGAGGTGCTCGAGGTTGGGAAAGTCTTGGAAGAGGAGAGCGAGGTCGAGGGTCATGTCGCAGTCAAAGGAGAGGTGCGTTATTTGCGGAAAGAGGGTACGTGGAAACAGGTCGATCGATGTGCCGTGCCCTTTGAACGCGATGTGCTTCAGATTGGGGGCGGAGATAATGGGAGGTGTGATTGGTTCCGGGGGTTCGTCGATACGGCGGACCTTTTGAAGGGAGATAACGATGGATCGCAGCGCTGGTAAGTGCGCACGGTCCATGAAATGGCGCAAGTACGTCCTGTTGACGTCCAGGCACACATCGCTCAGGTGAGCGCTGTGCGCAATCGCGAGCCGAAAAATGTCAGAACGCAACGCGTTCCCGCCCGGCCCGAAATAGGTGTGTGGAGGACACAAGATGCTCATGCGAACAGGACGCATGCGGGACCGATCCAGCCATCGCTTCATCATATCCACATTGAGCTTAGCGTTCCATGTGCCACGATCGTTTAGCGCGATGGACGACCATAGCTCAGAGGTACCCTGTGCGACGACTCGCCACCGGCGACAAACATGCGTGAGGACCATCGGTGCAGTACGCATGCTTGGCACGATGTAGGGCGTGTCTGGTAGGCAGTGCTCAAATATCTCTTGAAGTATTTGGTCAGGGACAACGCGCAGAGGGGTGAACCGTGTGCGGCAGATGGCCATGCGACGTTGAATGCCGTCGCGTTGACGTTCTAGGGAATGCATCCGCATCCGACATTCTTCAATCTCGTCGTTGATGAGTTGGAGGGTGACGCAATCTTGAGCGAGTGTGCGCCGAGCCCAGACATAGTCGGCTGTGTGAGGAGGTGGCGACATGGAGTCGACCACGTCATTCTGAAACTCGAGCGGAATGGGGATATCAAATTTGTCGATCTTGTCGAGTACCCGGACGGGCGGTTCCATGCGTCCGACGTCTGGCATGACGAGGGAAGCTAGAAACGAAGCTCGGAGGTCAGACGGCTCTGGAATTTCGAGGGTATCTGGAAAGGCTTACTGGTGTGGCGGGCCTATTACGGTGGTTCGTAGGGGGAGGCAAACACGAGGGTCTCAGTTATAAAGGGAGCCGGGGAACTCGTAGCCGTTCCGGCGGGCCATCTTGCAGGTTGACGATACAACACGTTATTCCATCAGGATGCGGCACGAAGCAGAATGACAGTACTTACTTAAATGACTCCACCAAGACTCCACCTACCGCCGGTTTACATACACCCTTTTGCAGTACTTATCTGTCAGAAGTTTCGGAGGCACTTGGCTCGTCCGCGGGTCTATAATGAGATTCCTTGGTTGCGTTGGCGCCAACTGCGGTTCAGAGCAGAGTCGCTACCGATGCCGCACAGCTGGATATGTTCGCGACTAACCCTGAAGCAAATGACTCACGAAGGTTTCCAAAGGGTCCAACGCCGGGACGGGTCATAGCCGTATGCATACCGAGAGTCGACAAACACGCGTCCAATGGGACTCGTGTTTTCGAAGACAAGCTACCGAAACACACATGCGTTGGGATGGGCCAAGGGCCAAGCCATAAGTTGAAACGTCGACCCTCGGCCTTCTGATGGTGGCGGAGGTTCTGAAAGTCGTGCAATCAACTATTCGCTACCTTTTCGTATCATGCTGCCATATATGGTATAGCACCCCGAGTTTGGACCGAGTTGACTCCGAGTCGCCGCTCGATCGACGGACCGCCCATCGGTGAGTGATATACGCGCTCGAAACACATACTACACTGGACGATTCACTTAGATACGACGTCGTGCTAGGTATCGAACCTACGTTCTTCCATCCCTCTCACGCCGGATGTCACGATTCGTCGTTCGTCAAACACGACGGTGCCCCGTCCGCTCGCCCGCTCGCACCCGACTACCGGCCCCGCAATCTCCGTCCCATCCCCGCCATCCAGATCCCAAACCCAAATCGAACCATTGACACCAAGACTGACACAACGGCCATCCGCCAAGGCAAGCGCCGAGACAGGCCCGAGCGGTCCATGGAGCGTGCGGACGAAACTAAGCCTGGGCGCGTGCGAGGAAGAGAGTGGTGGCATGTACAGCCGATACAGCTGGAGTTGCGTCGACGTGTGACTCGGTGGAGAGACGTAGGTCGACGACGGAGAGGACGCGTTGGAACTCGCGTCGCTCGACGCACCTTGGTCGTGCGACGGGGGTGATTCGGAAACGTCGCCGGGGGCGAGGACGACCCATTTACCGTCTGTCTGTGTATCGGCGACCTGTTTCACTTTACGGCCCCACTGTGCTCGTATGGCCTTTAATTTCTCGTCGTCGATCCAACCTTGGGGAACGTCAAAGGCGGGTGCCGAGCGTGTCCTAGTTACAGCGAAATTGGCCGAGAGTGGCGCCGGACCGGTCGTCCCAGAAAAAGCAGTGGTGGATGTGACGGAACCAGAGGACGAGATGATCAATTCGGTGACACCAACGCTCCAGTGTGCCGGGTATACTGGGATGGCATACGCCAAGATAAGCTTGTATGACGTAGAGGAGGGCATGGCGGACAATATCAAAGAAGTTGGCGGATGGCTCGTGAATGAGCTGAGTGAATGGGTGTGGGAGACCCTGTCCCCACTGAGGTCGTATATCATGAGTGTAAACTTGTGGGACAAGGTGACGAGCAATGGGTGATGATATGCAGCGTGCATGTCAAGAGATCGGTGGCGGGGCAACGGGATATAAGCGAGCTTCGGAGACGGGGAAAACGATGAGGGGTCATACTCATAGATACTGAACTCCCCTGTCGATAAGAAAGCAGCGAAACGGAGAAGACTATCCTGTTTGGGCGTTCTGGGTGGTGGGCGAGACTGGTCGATGGCTATGGTGGATATTCCCACCTGGCCGGTGGTGATGCTAGATCTGCACTTGAGTGAATGGACAACATCCGGGCGAGATCTGAGCAAGATTATAGGTTGGTGAGACATCTCTGAGGCAGCAGAGATGGTCAGAGCGCCAGCCAGCAGGACGTGGGACCTCGCCGTCCCTGACACTGACGGAGGACTTTGAGCGGGTGAGGAAGCGGTTGTAGCGCCATCACCCAAGCTATCGATAGTGCAACGACCTTTGTTGTGTGGATGAGATAGCCAACGCAAAGAGAGTCGCCTTGATGGTACCCACCATTTCTCCAGTTGGAGCTTATCCGGTACATCCACTTCCAGTTGAGACCCTCCGAGTCGTCTGCCGGAAGGGCTGCACGGGACGGAAGTCCCTTTATCAAGCGACCATCTGTTTTGCTGTAAAATCCCTTCCCGCCTCGAAGGCGGGCTTTCCCAAAGTCTCTGACGAAGAGCGTCTTCCAGAGCTGTCGTACGATGCAGACACGGGTTACGTCGCTGATGTTCAACGTCCGTCTCTCTCAAGGCAATATGTATGCAAGTACCTGGTTGTCACACGCCAGTCTGGAGCAGTTCTTGTTGGCGGCCTGAACGACACATAGATCCCTCGAATCGAGGA
This sequence comes from Boletus sp. MG55, assembly GCA_003313885.1. Lineage (NCBI taxonomy): Eukaryota > Fungi > Basidiomycota > Agaricomycetes > Boletales > Boletaceae > Boletus > Boletus sp. MG55. Next base: position 3,881 of record QGOI01003131.1, read on the forward strand.
ACGAGAATATGAAGAGGATGAGTTCATCATACAGGGCATTGTCGAACGAGGCGATGACGCCTCGCGTTGATGGTGAGTACACGCCATGTTGGCGCTTTGGTGGAGGTAAAGGGGCGGGTGACAAGTGTCGTTTAGATGCCATATCGCAGCACGAGCGAGAGACTGTCGACGAGCTGACTGATACCGTCTAGGAAAATCGGGCCGCGCGGACCGTCGACAGTGACAACTCTCTGCAATTGATCGCTCTCTCAACGTTCAACACCAGAGACGAGTTGGCCAAGTAAGCAACACTCAGTTCTCCGGCCACCAGTGCCCCCTCATGGCCAGCATGGTTGACATGCGCTTTCCTCGCGCGAGAACACAGCGGAAATGAACAAAGCCTATCTTCCTTCTATCAAGGGACCCAACCCTGAACTTTAACCCTCGAGGTGCTCGGTCTTACGCCCTTCTGCTCATGGAACGTTTGCACGGCGGCACGCTGGTCCAACGTAATCACTGTCATTCCACAGTATATTTATCCTCACAGGCCCAACTCTTATCTAGTCCGAGTCTCGTCCTCTCCCTCGTCCAGCTGTCAACGACAACGCTTCTCTTCGTGACCGGTACGGATCTCGATGTCAGATAACCAAATCTCGATCTCAACGCTCCCCTTTTCAGCTCTTTTTCTTTTCTTTTCTATTTTCTCATGGCGTCGGAAGTTAATGTGGTCTTATTTGGAGAGACGGGCGTAGGCAAAAGTTCGGTGATCAACCTGATTGCAGGTCGGCAGGTCGCGAGCGTCTCCCCAGACGCCGAGGGACGTACCTTGTCCTCCCGACGGTACAGCTTCCCCGTCGGCGGCAGAGCCTTTCACGTATGGGACACTGCTGGGCTGGAGCAACCAGAGATGGGCGCCGTCGGGTATATAGCCGCCATCGAAGGCGCCCTCGCGCTCATCCAGCAGCTCGCCCAACAAGGCGGGGTCGACCTCCTCCTCTTTTGCATGCGCGGGAACCGCGTCACCGCGACGACGCAGAGCAACTATCGGCTATTTTTCGAGGTGCTGTGTCGGTGCCAAGTACCGATCGCGCTCGTGATCACCCACCTCGAACGGGAACCGGACATGGAGGCCTGGTGGACGCGCAACATGGGCAGTCTGGAAAACTATGGGATGAAATCGGCGGGACACGCGTGCGTCACGGGGCTGCCGACGCACGCCAGGTATGCCGAGTCGAAGGTCAACGTCGAGTGGATGTTGCGCGGATACGACGGGCGGGGTAGGTACGTCATGCCACCCGACTCGTGGTTCATCGAGTTTTTGCGGGGGTTCGGGTTGTTCGCTCCCCCGAAGAAGGAGTTGAAGAAGAAGGAGCTACTCAAGGTCCTGACGAAACGGTGCAAGTTGAACGCGAAAATCGCCCAGGAGCTTGCGGAGAAGTTGACCCGTCAGGTTGAGGGCATCGCATTGTTCGCTCCCTCGAAGGAGTTGAAGAAGAAGGCGCTGCTCGAGGTCCCGACGAAACGGTGCAATTAAGGTTGAACGCGAAAATCGCGCAGGAGCTTGCGGAGAATTTGGCCTGTCGGGTTTGAGGGCAACGTGGTATTTACGGTCGTTTTTCTCGACTGCTTGATGCTATCTAGTATCGGAGACATTGTCGTGTATTGGCCCGGGTCGGCATCGGTAAGTAAGTAACGTATAGTACTAGTTATGCACCGTAGTGTTCTTTTTTTACCCGGGAATTTGTCATATGCCCACAACAAGAGTCGATCGTGATACACCATGGCACCTTCACGAGGCCCACCAACGCTTGCCCGCAAACTCCACACGACTCTCAGCAACCACCGCGGCCCAGTGCACGTCGTCCGCTACGCCAAAGGAAGCGCCAAGTACGTCCTGAGCGGCGGCCAAGACCGCACCGTGCGCCTCTGGAACCCCGACTCGGGCGCCCAGATCAAGTGCTTTGAAGCCCACGGCTACGAGGTCCTCTCCATATCCGTGTGAGTTCAGTTCGCCCAACCAACGGATCGCGGGGTGTGTGGGCTGACGAAGCGACAGGAGTCACGACAATGCCAAGTTTGCGTCCTCGGGCGGGGACAGGTCCGTCTTTGTCTGGGACGTCGCGACGGCGGTGACGACGTGTCGGTTGGCGGGACATTTAGGAAAAGTACACGCCGTCGAGTTCAACGCGGACGCGAGCGTGTTGGCGAGCGGTGCGCACCATACACGTCGTGGGCTCTTTCTCTCTCTCTTATTGACTCTTTGCTCGTGTCGTCGAAACAGGCTCGTACGACGCGACGATCAAGCTGTGGGATCTACGGTACGTGAACGACCCCGTCCCTTTGTCTTTGTCTTTGTCGACCCGTTCCCTCCAACGCGTGATCTATTATAGATCCCCATCCCGCGCACCGATCCAGGTGCTCGAAGAAGCCCGCGATGCCGTGCAAGCCCTCCACGTCGGCACGACGAGCATCCTCGCCGGCTCCGTGGACGGCTACGTGCGCACATACGACCTCCGCAAGGGCGAGCTCCGCGCAGACTTTATCGGACGTGGGTTTTCTTTTGTCTTTCTCCCCCTGGCCGCACGTTGACGCTCGCCACACAGAGCCCGTCACGTCGGTGGTACCGTCGGCAGACGAGACGACCCTCTTGGTCGCCACGCTCGACTCGCACGTGAGGCTGTTGGACGCGACGACCGGCAAACTCTTGAACGCGTTCACCGGGCACGCACACACGTCCTATCGGTGTCGTGCCTGCTTCGGGCACGAAGAAGCGAGCGTCGTGTGTGGTGACGAAAACGGACAGATATGGGCTTGGGACTTGGTCGACGTAGGTGGCGAACGTCGTGCCAGATCAGAACGACTGACATCTTGCCTAGGCGGCGGTTCTGCAGCCGAATCCTCCACCCAAGGTCCACAACAAGGTGATTACTTGGACGGAGCACCATCCGAATGAATCCGGGGAGATGATTACTGCGAGTGCGGATGGGACGGTCAAAGTGTGGAGACAAACATAAAATTAGACATTTTTAGATACGAAACGAAAGCACAAGCAATAGTAATACAACGTGGAACGAACGTCAGTGACCAGATCCATCCATGACAGCCTTTAACCGCTGTCTAAGCATCCCCTTCGTACTAGTGGAATCCTTCTGATGCTCGGCTGCCGAGCCGGTACTCTCCCAGTCCGAGAAACTGGATGCGGTAGGGGATATGACGGCAGCGGTAACCATGGAAGAAGTGTTGCCAGTGGTGGAGATGCTGAATGCGCCCGAATCGCGCATGACACCAAACTCGCCGGGACCGACGAGCTCGACGGTTTCGGTGAGAACGGCGATGCGGGTCCAGCGACGATACCTTGTGTACTTGCCCATGCCACCCTTGCTGCTTGCACCTTCCCACTTGTTATCGCCATAGACCCAGCCCTCTGGATCGGTCACGATGTCGTCTTCCTGGGACGGGATGATGGACGGATCTGCGAGGTGTTGATCGGAATGGGATTTCTTGTCTCTTTCCGGGGACTCGCTAGGCCCGCCTGCCGTAGAAGAGTCTCTGCCTCTTGCGGCGCGCAACATGCGGGCGGCCGTGCCCGTGTCATCGGGGGTATCCTTGTCCTTTGGGGGCATCTTTTCGATTCTCCACAAGCCTTCGTGTCCCTCCTTTCTGACGATGACGCGCCATTCGGGTTCCTCCCAGGTCCATCTGGCCATGCGCTTTGCTCTGCCGTGTTTTCCGACGGGGACAAAAGAGGTGGTGGGGGATGGGAGAGAAAAGGTGGCAGGTGGAGGGAGGGGTTGTTGTGAGGCGCTGCACCAGGAGGGGCGTTCACCGGGGAGGAGAGCGGCAGTCCAGTCAAGGCCGACCCACCAGCGCTGGTTCTCGTAGACGGTGAAGAGGAAGCGGAGGGGTGGGGACGGGGATGGGCGCGGTGCAGAGGGGTCGTCATCTGGCTGGGATGCGGCGCTGGAGTACTCTGTGATTCCGGACACGGGGCGGGAAGCGTATTCGGGAGGGGGAGAGGGTGTCGCTGGCGCGGGGAGGGGTGTGCCAGATACGAGGGCGTAGAGGTGGTAGAACGCCCATCGGAGGTGTGCGCTGCGTGCGAGGGCGGCACGTGCATTGCGAGCCCAGCGGGCGCGGTGTATGAGGAGGAGGGTGCCGGAGATGGCGATGCAGATGCGGAGGGGGACGAGGTAGGTGAGGACGAGGTATGGGACGTAGAGAATGGCGGCGATGCGGACGAGTGTCATGGTCGGGGCCGGGACGGCGCTGTCGGGGAGGAGAGCATGTATGGCTGCGAGATCGTCGACAAGGACATGCACGGTGGTCTCTGTCGCGGGCGGAGCATGTTGAGGGGGCTGTGCGGGAGAAGACCAGTGACGGAGGGCAAAGACGAAGAGGACGGCAAAGGGGAGGAAGAACCTGGGAAGAGGTGAGCAGAGGGGAGAGGGGGAGAAGCGGGACATACTTGAGGGTGAGGTCGGAAAAGAGACAGAGGGACCACCAGAAGGCGAGGAGGAGGACGGGCTCTTCCCAAGGAGCGGACCAGGAGAGAATGTCGGTCAGGTGACGGAGTTGGTGGATGAGCGGTGCGAGGGGGACGAGATGGAACGTCAACGGAGGTGGGGTCGTCGACACAAAGTCGACGAGGGTTGCCATCGAAGGGTCAATTGATGGATGACACGGGACGAGTACTGTCTTATCTAATCATTGCTCATCGGGCCGACATTGATGGCGCCATTGCCAGTGACGCTTAAAAGATGGCTCTCGCAGACGCTCGACGTCCATGGCTGAACTCCACCGCGGTCTGTCTGCGCGACAGGTCCAGATGATCGCCATCGCTGGCACCATCGGGACCGGTCTCTTCCTCGGCACAGGCAAGTCTCTCGCAGAGGGTGGCCCCGCCAGCATGGTCATCTGCTATGCCATCGTTGGTATCATCGTCTACATCACCCTCCTCCTCCTCGGCGAAATGGCCACTCAGTATCCCGTCGCAGGTACGTCCTCTTCTCTCCCTTTGCCGTCTACTCATCTCGTCTAGGCTCGTTCAACGCATATACCACCCGCTTCTTCTCCCCATCATACGGCTTCGCCCTCTCCTGGAATTATTGGTTCAACGACGCCGTCTCCTTCGCTTCCGACCTCACCGCTGCTCAACTGGTCCTCCAGTTCTGGACACCTTGGCATCCCTGGGTCTTTAGTCTAGTCGCCTGGGTCGTCCTCGTCTCGATCAACGCACTCCACGTACGAGCTTATGGCGAACTAGGTATCTCCCTTCTCTTGACACCCCTACGTCTCTCACCTTTGCTCAGAATACTGGCTTGCCTTCCTCAAGGTCGCCACCATCATCGTGTTCATCATCCTCGGCATATTGGTCAACGTCGGCGTAAACACACACCATACCTACATCGGCGCTCAGTATTGGACCATTCCAGGCGCACCCTTTGTTAACGGTTTCTCGGGCTTTGCAAATGTCTTTGTCACTGCCAGCTTTGCCTGCACGTCCTTTCACTTTTACTCTCCCCCTCACTCATCCCTTTGCAGTCGGCGGAACCGAAAGTCTCGGCATCACCGCCGGTGAAACAAAGAACCCGTCCAGAAACATGCCCAAAGTCGTCAAATTCGTATTCTGGAGGTAAGACTAGCAACTCGGCATTCGTCTCGTCTTTACACCCCCCCTAGAATCCTCTTGTTTTATATCCTCAGTGTGTTGCTCATCGGTTTCAACGGTGCGTCGGACATCTACCCTTGTTCCGTCCTTTGCTTATATTCTCCACAGTTCCGTGGAATTACCCAAACCTCTCAAACAAGTCCATCACCACATCCCCGTTCACAATCGTATTCCAGATGGCCGGATCAAGTATGTCCCTTCCTCACTCGCGTAGTCTTGGTTCCTCACCTCCATCAGCTGCTGCCGCTTCTTTCATGAACACCGTCATTCTCACCTCCGTCTTTTCTGCCGGCAATCATGCTCTCTTTGCCGGCACTCGCGTTTTGTATGGCCTTGCTGTCGTCTCTCCTCGCAGACAAGCACCTGCTATCTTCTCAAAGACCACACCCGCCGGCGTTCCCATATTTGCTTTGCTAGCCACCAGTAGTGTCAGTATTCTGTGCTTTGCGACCAGCTTCATTGGCACCGGTCAGCTCTGGGCTTGGCTACAGAACATCGTCGGTGTCTCTAACCAAGTAAGGTCAAGCTTGATACAGCGTATCCATTCTCATCGCTTGCAGATTGCATGGTTATCTATTGGTCTTGCCAGCTGGAGATTCAGAAAAGCTTGGATTGCCCAGAACCGCACCGTGGACGAATTAAAGTTTTACGTTGGCTGGACTTGGCCTTGGGGTCCTTATTTTGTCGTGCGTTGGCATCACTTTTTGCCCCGTGACACGCACTCAGTCCGTCGTAGGTCATCACCGTGGCAGCGTTAATCCTCAGTAAGTCGTCCCCCGTCACATGGTCGCGTTTAACCCCGTCTCCGTAGTCCAAGGCTGGTCCTCTATTTTCCCAACGTTCTCTGCCGTCAATTTTGTTTCATTTTACGTCGAGATACCCATCATGATCATCATGTACATCGCCTGGGCACTCGCCAGGCATATCTCCGCAACCAAACAAGCGGCAGTGGCTCCAGGTGATCGTCCCTCGGAGTCCGCTGATGAATTGGCACCTCTGATCCCAAAGGACTCTCGTGGTCGCGCAACAGGACACGAGAGCATATTTGACATTGTTGACATTTATAGCATCGACCTGTATAAAGACGAGCATGCAGAAGATCCTGATGACGAACTTGAAGAAGAACAAACGAGAAAGAATCTAGAGGGTCCATTTAGGTTGTTCTGGAGGATATATTATCTCGTTGCTTGAGTTCTGGTTGCTGTAGAAAGGACTTGAGATATCGTATGAAGATCTGATTCACATCATTCTTTTTGTGGGCATAGTCACTTTGCCGGAGTGGTTAACGGGATCGCCTGCTACTCAGCAAAGCGGTTGGTCTTTGACCGCGAGTGTTCGAATCGCTCAGGTGACGTTTTTTTCACGTCCAAAAACATTTTGTTCAGTACGTCCGAGCACGACCAAATTCATGTAAATCGTGAACTGTCTTTCTGCCTTGATCATGAGCGCGAACAAATACGCCAACCTCCCCGATATCGTGCGTACCACGTCCTTTACGCCAGTCCGCGACTGATCTTGTCCAATCAAGGACACTGCACCAGACGTCTACGAAACAGACGACGTCTTTCCGTCCTCTCGCGACGACGTACGGTCCCAATCCACATCGTCGACGGCGCCACTGATGTCTCGTACAGGACGGGGACTCTAGCGACGACGAACCCTCTGCTGCACGTACCCGTACGAGGGCCGCTGCCGATGGCACGACGACGAGCCGCGAAGAGCTCGACGTGAGCAACCTGATCGACCCCGAAGAAGCCAGCCAACACTTTCGCAAAGCCGAGCGTGCCCGTACGTTCCCCCTTGCCTTCTCCTGTCGTTCGTCCTCATGTCTTTTT
>QGOI01003132.1:0-22588 GCA_003313885.1 Boletus sp. MG55
ACCCTTTCGCGTTGAGGAGCAGCATGATCCTGGACCAAGTAAGCGCTCCTCGATTGATTTTCGGCGGCCATCGGGCTATTTCGCGCAGCGGAAGAGTCTGGGTAATGTAGCTACCAATCCGACGCTAGCAGCAAGTGCCGGGGCCACCCTCCCTGGTCGAATCTCGCCCGTCAAGAAAGCTGCTGTCGCGTTGGGGCGAAGGAGTGTCGGCTTTCCTACGGACTCCGCAGAGAATGGGAGTAGGGAAGACGCTATCAATCGTGGGTCGACCTCACCGACTGAACATCCCTCTCCACTTGGCGACATACCCATACGCGCATCTCCTAGTCGCAAAAGCTTTGCGCCTACACCAGCTGATGAGAATACGCAACCTGACCATGACGATGCACAATGGAACAGTGAAGTAGAAGAGGGTGTAGACGATGCGCAAGGACCCCAGATATCCATCGAGCAGTTCTTCGAGATGACGGGTATTCGATTCATGGATGACATTGCTGCACCTCGACGTTCGATTATCCATCCCTCTGCACTGCGTCCTTCACGCCGAGCATCGACCGAAGCACAGATACCTCTCGCGGAATACGTGGTCGCGATGGCTGTAAACGTTCCCCAGCTGGAACTTTACAGTCATGTCGGTAAAGATCTGCAAGCTTGGGTTGAACGGATCAAGGAGATACATAGAGAGGCAGAAGAGGAAGCCCAGAAAACGACGCCTCAGCTTTTCCATGAGTTTATCTCTACCGACGAGAGCGGGCAGGCTGAGTTATTGCACCAACTCAAATTGATCAAGGTACACAAACATGCGCAGGCCAAGTCAGAGTGGTATGACTGGAAGGTGCAATGGGTTGAACAGTTGTACCAGAAAGCAAATGAAGGTTTCAACAACTTGGAAGCGGTAAACGGTCATGCTTCATTACCCAAGAGAGACTTATGTTTCGTCTAGGATGCCAAAGCTCTGGAAGAAATCATACGACAGGCACAAGACATCGTTCCCGGTCTACAGCAGGAGTATGACAATCTCATGGCAGAGCTCGCGAAAGAGAAGGCCGAAGTAGCAGAGCTCGAAGGGTGCGACCAAGACTACTTGAACGAGCTGAAAGCTACCATTGCTGAACAAAGGTACGTGTTTGTGCTGTTGCGAACTGTAGCAGCGGTTTTCACAAAGGTTCAGTGCGGAGCTGGACACCTTCCATGCCGATGTCAAGGAAGCTAAGACGAAGCTCGATCGTCTTGAGGAGAAGCTCAACGAAGTCGAATCGCAGAAGAAAGAGGTTACCTCAGTAGTGGAAGATGCTGAACGACGCATCCACATGCAGAAGACCAGCACGCGCGCAGAAATACTCCAGCTGAAAGGCAGGTTGTAACACCTAATACCATTAGCAGAGTGCTCAACCCCTAAACAGACGAGCTGGAGGCCCTCCAAAACTTGCATATGTGGAGGGTAACCAAGGTTCTCCCAGAATTGTTCGAATTTACTTATGCCTCGAGTTATTGTGTATCCATTCCTTGCATAAAGTTCCGTCCAGTCATTGCAGACATACAAATCAGACGAGCCGAGAACGCCAAGGCGAAGCACAAAGAAGTTTCCCCTATCCTGAATGCATTGATGCTGCGAACAGCACACCAGCTCGTTACTCAACAGGGAGACCAAGGTATTCGTCAGGTGCGGATCACCCCTGGGCATGAATTTCCACGCTGCTGACTGCCGTCGCTGGCAGATCGTCCAACGTCTTGGCGACTACTGGTCGTCTTGCTCGCTTCTCCAGACTCAGCTGAAACTGGTATCTATCAAGTTCCCCCTCTCGATTCAGGACACGCCAACTGGGTTTTCCGCCACTGCAACAATCTTGTTTCAAAGTCTCAAAGCCAAGGCGTTCATATCATTTATATTTGATACCCCAGTATTTTCTTCGTGGCCGGTATTGATTCGATCAATGCGTTGCGATGTGAGGGTAGCGTACGGACCCATCGAGTGAGTACGGTTGCGAACATGTTCTGTCCAAGCACTCAAGTCCTCGTAGTCGAGACACTATTCAGAAGGCCGTCACCGCACGCTTGCAACAGGCTAGTCCTGTCAACAATCATGCATGTTTGCTGGACACTTGCATGGAGGCAATGGAAGTTATTGCATAGGGTCAAGACATTTTGTTAAACTAATAATCGTAAAGATTCGTAGCAATCCCACATAATGTACCATGTACAATGAGATTTACGGAAAGGACATGACTAGAAAATGGACATGACTAAACATGAGATTGGACAAAGATGGGTATGCCCTAGATCCAAAGACGTAAGTGGGAGGTGAATGTGACCTGCGAACGGGGATCAGATAACTTGATTCGAGGTTGCGTCAAGAGGGGACCCACGTGAATTAGCCAAGTAAACCGTGCAATCGCTCCTGGTTGTGATCCAGCACAACCATGAGGACGTTTAGCACTTCACGAGCGGATTGGAGATTATTCCTCTCATCACCAGCCTGGCTTTTCACTGACGACCATAGGCAACCAGCTTCCTTGGCGGCACACGACAGCTCCCAGCTTTTATGCAAATTGGCAACCATGGCATCCCACGACAAACGAGCTGCTTGTTGACCCCGTTCAAAACCAGCTTGTGTCGCTTGGGCACACCGGGCCTCCGCCTGTCTCAGGTCATCCTGGAGCGATGCTGTGAACGCAGCCCGTCCCTCATCCACCCTGTCCCTCGTTTCCACACTGGTGCGCAGCTGTTGCTCGAGAACGGAAACCTGCCTGGCAAGCTCTTCTGTCTCTCTAACCCGACACTGCTTTGCAGCATAAAGTTGCTCCTCGAGCTCCTGCAAACGCGAGAGCCTTTCCTTTGCAATACTTTCCGCCTGAGCGATTTGCAGACGAAGAAGGGTAATGGTACCAAAATCTGCAGGCGATGGCAGGTCAACCGAGGTTTCAAATACTGGGGCTAGGTAATGGACTGCGGGGGAAGGGGTGACATCGGGAAGAAGAACCTGTGAGATTGAACCATAACCAGAGGGAGAGGGCAAGGCAGATAAATTAGGGGTCTCTGGGATATCCAGACCTATAGTGCTCGTGTTTGGGGAGGGACCACCTGGGGTGAAAGGAGCCACGATATCCGCCAATCTGCCCTCCAGGTCTTCTCGAGCGAGGATTTGGGAGTTGTCGACTGCGATCTGTTCAAAGGACATGATCGAGCCGCGGTTTTGATCATTACGACGGCCCCTAGGCCGCAATGCGGGTGAACTCTCTGATGGAGGTAGCGGAGACAAATACGAAAGGTTGACACGAGTTGGGAGGAGGGTGGACCGACGGGAGGGTGTCTGAATCTCAGAGTCTGAGGACTGATGCTTCGTTGTACAAATCCTTGGAATTGCAGGGGTCGGCGCTGCAAGAGATGCCACTGGAGCAAGGAGTAGTTCAACATCATCGATTTCCACGCTGTCCTCAGTTTCGCCTTCATCGCTCTGCGAAGGTCTCGCCGGAGAGTCTTTGCCATTACCGCCAAGACTAATGACGGAAACTCGCCGAGCGTGATGGGCAAGTGGAGACTCTGGAGGTTGACGCACAGAACCTCTCAATGGGCTCGTGTTTTGGCTAGATACTTTCGAACGGCCAAAACCAAATGCATTCTTGAGCGAGGGCGGGTTCAGGGGTGAGGGATAGGACGAGCTGGATGACGAAGCCGAGGAAGGGGGTCGCGTGGCTGCTCGCGACGGAGACGAAGTTGCAGCAGTTTTGACTGACTTCGCTGGCCGGGCAGATCCGGCGCGAGCCGGAGAGGAGACAGATTTAGCGGGAGACGATTGAGCAACCCTGGGCTTGGTAGGGGTGGAAGGCACAGTTGGGCTGGGGAGATTGACTTTGACGGCCAGTGCCCTGTGTGGCAATGGACTAATAGGCCTCTCGACCTTGTCTGCGGGGGAACGCAGAGTGCCTTTGCCCTTGGGGGAATCTCTTTGTTCACCATCGTCCTCTTCTGAAGTGCTGAACCGCCTACGAGTCCCCGCACGAACGGGGGAAAGCGGTTTCTTGGTCGGCTCAACGATCGCTGACCTGGGTCGATATTTTGGCAGAGCAGACGAGATGGTGGAAGAAGCAGTCTTGGAGCGCAGTGTCGGGCGTCTAGAAGGGCTGGGCGGGTTAGGATCTGGATATTTAACGCCATGTTCGTCTGTGGAAGAAGGGCGCTTGAGGAGAGCAGACTGTCTCCTGCGAGTTATGGTCTTGTACGAGGGGCTATCCTCCTTTCCATGTGTGGGAGTAGGGGCCTTTGGTCTCTGGGAGACGGTCGCGTGATTGATCGTGGTGGAGCTCATGAGACTAAGGCGACGCGAGGAAGACTCTTTGGGTTTCTTGAGGGCGCCGTCACGGTCCTTGTTGATCACGTCGACGAGAGCCTTTCCAACGGACGTGAAATTAAGGGAATGGCGAAGAGAGGAGCGTGTTGAGGGTTTGGGTGGACGGGAAGGTTTGGAGGTGGCTTCGGACGCCATGAGGACAATCAGCTAGTTGCACTGTGAATGAGTCCGAGAAGAGTTATTAGAGTGTGAGTGGATGGACTGTTCCAGCCAGTTACAATGTGCCCCGCGGGCGTTCTCTACACCGTCGCGTCGTCGCCGTCGTGATCAACGTTGAACGTTGAAAAACCAACCAAAGTGGCAAACCGTCGGTGTTTATATTTGTCGTTCACCACATAAATCTACCCACACCCGCGCGTTCCATGTACAAAAACACGTAGACTGTCGCGAAATTGACCGCCCCATACCACAAGCCTTCAACCAAAAGCCCCACTGAACTTATATCCACCACCTGAGCCCGTAAGAGGATATAAGGCACCAGGAAATACCGTGGCTCCAAAAGCGGCGTAGGTAGCAGCGTTGCAATGCTCGCAAGAGGCAGAACCAGGGTCTGCAGCAACGTCTGGTCACCAGCTGATCGATGACATCCAGGGTCAGTTCACAATTTCATCGACAGTGGTCAACCTGGACCTCACCAACACGCAGCCACCATGCCCACGCGCATGCCTGGTACCCGGGTATGAACAGATAAGGTACAATCGGATGTAACATGAACACCCGATGCCATACATAGAAAGTGTAGTGGCGATTATCAGCAAGCAAAAATGGATGGTGGACCCTTCACCATCCATACAGAAATTCAGTTGCGGCGATAGAAGACGGCAAGTGACTCACGTGAACTTGTGTACCGTAAAGGCCATGAATGCTGAAAGCAAGGCCGTGAACGCAACTCTCCTATATCCAACTCATCAGCGGCTTCTCTCTAGATCATCCATTTGTCAAGACAGACGGACCCTTTAGTTCCAAACATGCGGCGAATGACTTCCTTCGCAAGCTTCATTGGCCCACCGCGACCAAAAACGACTACAGGCCACCCCATCATTGTCGCGAACGCGATGAAGTAGTATGACTGGGGTACATGCAGCACGGCAACGTGGTTAGCCTTGTCGCCTACAATGTGGGAAGCAATGGTCAATTTCACGGATACAACCAGATTGCCTCCGAGATCCCATACCTAGCACGATGCCGCCATTCCAAAGCACGAATGTTCCAAACAGAACCAACACGAGTATGTAAGGCGTGAACGGTGGAAGTAGCTCTGGCAATGCGGCTGGAGCACTCATGATCGATTGCAGAAAGTCGCCTGGCAATATGTGACAGCTGTAGAACAAGCTGAAATAGAATCCAGATTACTCGCCTGGGCCAGCCGACAATGCGGGCGGGTCATGCAGCAGCACATTTCCGCGTTTGAACCGTAAACGCATAAGCTGACTGGTGGTAAACGCATACATCACCCATACGATGTTCGTTTGACGGAAAAGACAGCTAATGACACCCAACTACGGGAGATGAGGGTAGAACTTAATCACGTTAGACCACATTCGGCACTGAGACGCACCACCGCCGCAGACAGATGCCATTGTTGTGTTGCAAGTATGACAGTCAGCAGGACTGAAACAAGACTGGGTACTTCTGTGTAGTACAAAAATCCATAAAACCAAGCTATTGGAAATGTGGATAGAACGATCGCTTCCGCACTCGGTGCAAGCAAAGAAGGTGGCCGACGGCGTTGGTGAAACGCAAGCAGACGTGTGAGGAAGAGCGGAAGGGAGATCAACGTAAGGGTCACCGTGAATCGCAGCAATGCCACGTTACAGCGGAACACGAATATGCGATTAAGTAGCACGCTGAGGATATACCTGCGGAGTTGACTAGTTGGCTACACGAATTGTGTCACTGGAACGAAACAAACTGACAGTCCTGGTGGTGTGGTGATCTTTGGGTCCCAGGTCGACCATTCACCCCTGCAGTACGCTTGTGCCTGTGGGACATGGAAGGGTTCGTCCTGGCAGATATCAACACGTCGGTCGACCTACAGACCGTCGAGATACCCGCACCATGTACAGTTCAGTGACTTCATTGTTGAATTCCTTCAATAAGGATACTGCAGCACCACAGTAAATGAGGAAGAGGATTCTCGTGTATGGGGGCATCTGCCAGTGCCCGTAGCGAACGTGGCCGAGCTCAAGGTTGCCAGGATATGCCAATGAAAATGCAATGAAAAGTTCGAGAATGTAGAACGTATGTAACCGACGGGAGCAATGCACGCTGATCATAGGCTTGGAAGTGACATAGCACTATCCGAGAAATAGGTCCAACTCAACATCAAGTTACAAGTACGCCCGCAAGCAGAGGGTACTAATACACAATTTAACAGCTTAAGTGAGGGGAGTTCTGCGCTAGCGTATATAATATCTTTCGTGACAAATCCCTCGTAGCCATGATACGTGGGTGACTTATCACACTAGTTTGGCAGTGCTAAACCATCCCAGGCCGGAATAGGCCGCTCTGCTTGAGGTGTGATGCGAGCACCGTGGCGACGTTCCTTCGACGCACCATAGTCAACGATGGCAGACTATGACAAGCCTTGTCAGTGAGCAACCCAACACACTTATACAAACTTGGCTTACATGCGCAGTCACCCTGTTGTCCCACAATACCACGGTACCAGGTTCCCACTTGACTCTGGCCTGCAGATCGCCACTTTTGTCAATGTGATCGTATAGGAACTTGAGGATGGTTTCTTCTTCTCGTCAGTGTTGGTGGTTAGAACAGGATGTAATACCCTCACCGGACTCTTCACGTTTCAGACCAACGATGCGTCTAGTGAACTGCCTATTTACATAGAGTGCTTCCTCGCCGGTCACCGGGTGACGCCTCACCACGGGGTGGATATGATCCACCGGATCGCGTCTAACTATGCCTCCCCGCTTCCCTGACCGAGAGAAATTGGCCTGTTCGACTCCAGAGTGCACTGCGCTTAGGGTTCGCAGGAATGCAACGAAAGACGGGGACAGTTTCTTCAGAGTAGAAACCTGGGACGTGAATAGTGTATCGCCACCTGTCGTCGGCTGAGAGAGCAGGAAGAAGGTTGTGAGCCCAGGCGGTTGAAGTTCGTAAGACACGTCGGAGTGCCAGACTGTAATCGCGATGCTGTCTTCGATTTCAAAGTTGAAAGTCGAGTTGGCATCCCTAGGAAAAACGTTCAGATATATTCAAAAGGAGAGGATTGCAGGGAAACTGACTTGTATACGAGATGGATCTGCGGGTAATCCTTTGGATGGCCTGAAGTGGGGTGAATGTGCAACCTGCATGACAGATCAGTGACTTGGCTCAGATTGCGAGTTATAGATAGTAATAAATGGAGCTGAGTCGACAAACCTTCCGAAATGACGGCCCCATTCCAGATAAGCTTCCGGTCCCTGGTCGATGAAATCTGACTGGTCCCTGAAGACCATTAATCCACGGCTAGCGACCTATTGTTCGACAATTTTGTAGCACTGCGATTGTGGTGATAAGTTACTGTATTACCTCTAACGCAAGCTGATCTCTCCCATCACTATCGAGGTCCCTGAGACGGATTCCTCGGACTTCCGTACCCAAGTTCGGAGTCAGCTCAATTACGCTTGTTGCACTTTTCAAAAAGGCATGGGGGTCCGGGTGTTTGAGAGCACGAAATCCGGGATCGACGTGCTCGAAGGGGACCAGAGGGGGATATTTGTCCTGAGAAAAATGGGGCAGAAGGTGAGCATATTTGTACGTTGCCTCTCCCTTCGAGCCATCTTCTGCGCGCAGAGTCAGAGTCGTCCCAGCTTGGGCCACTGTTTCGACGGTAGACATGGCTATGGGAGACTAACGGCTACACGAGACGAGGTAGAGAGCGGGCTCCCAACCTCCCGCACTTGATAAGTCGATCAGAGTGGAATCGTCACGCGGGCGAGGAATTCGCCATATCCTGTCCACATTGCGACTGCTAGAGTGTATTTTTGTCTAGGCGTGGGTGCAGCTAATCTGAGAGTCGAGTCAGTTCAGTGAACGAGCTGAGATCGTGCCAGTGATTCTCATGGACGACCATATCAAGGTTTGGACGTGTCTTGCCAGCGTTGGATTGAAGCGAGTAGTACCGGCAGTGGTCGGACTCGACTCCTGTGACTAATACGTTCCTACCTTTCCCCATTAGGAAACTGCAGTTTATTGTCCTCAAGTGTAACCGAAGACAATAGCCCGGCCTCAGATCGGCGCTTTGACTCTCTGACAATAAGCATTCTCGGCTCTAGAAGCCCTCCCCCCGATTCCGTGTGAGGTCACCCATCAATGGCCATGTGAAATGTCCTGGTTCAGTAGGGATTGCACTCAAATCTGCCGCAGTGCCCTTGCTCGCTGGTCTGAGGCCTTGAGGTTGAACTTGGGTCGGTCACCCATGGATTCGCGCGAACAGTGCTGATACTGATAAGCTACGTATCACTACGTCACAGATTAATACGGCAGGTACCCGCTTTTTGTTTCGCCTAACCCGCCCGGCGGGGTTCTCCCAGCTTTTTGTCTTGCTGTCGACTGGTCGAAACGGGCCTATTGTCTTGTCAAGTCTCGACGTTCTCCCACCTTCCACTTGTGGATCATCTTTCCATTCCGAGTGCCGTCCGGTTCAATTGTGGAACACACTCCATAACATCGACGACTCTCAAAAGGCCATGGAACCACAAGACAATATCAACTTCTTGCCTCCCTCCAGACGCCCACGCGCCTTCTCCACGCCTTCTCTTGAGGAACGGCTTGCCATCCCCTACCTGACGTTGGAATCGGTGACGCTATGGACCCTAGTGTCTTCAACAGCGCAACCAACATTGTTAATCCTTCTCGTGTTCACCCTCGGGGTGTACCAGATGTTCCCGAGGATGTCGATTTCCTCATGGAGCATTTGAATGATCCCAACTTTGACTATCATTCGGAGTTGCAATCAATCTCAGACTCTAGCACACAGGTGTTCGAGCCCGACAGGAAGAAGGTCTCCGATGCCGGCTCTATCCGGCTCTCAGAGTTCGATGTACAGTCTCGCTCAGAGTCCCTCAGGTATTCCACCGCATCTAAGACAGAAACCCAACATACTGCCTTCGAGTATGACGAGTAAGTGGAATACCGACCATCACGCTTTATTCATTGTTCTGACTACCTCTCGACAGCGAATCGCCTTACCCTGAGGTCCGCGCCGCTATTTCCAGCGTCGATGATCCCACAATGCCGGTCAACACATTCCGCACATGGGTACTTGGTTTGTTCTACACAGTTGTTATCTCGGCAATGAACCAGCTCTTCTCCATGCGAGGTCAGGATATTGTTTTCCTAGTCCGCAATCGTACTGACGGCCGCCTTCAGCTGCCTCTGTCCTCATCACAGGCATCATCGCTCAGTTGACAGCTATGCCCCTGGGCAAAGGCCTCGAGCGTGTCCTTCCTACCACCCGCTTCCGCACTTTGGGTTATACTTGGACGCTGAATCCTGGTCCTTTTAACATCAAAGAGCATGTCCTGATCACCATCATGGCCAACGTCGTTGTCAGCGGCGCATATGCGACTGATATCATCGCTACGCAACGCTTTTTCTACAACCAGACGCTCAGCCGCTCGTATGAACTCTTGCTCGTTCTCTCGACGCAGTTGATCGGCTTCTCTTTGGGTGGTCTCCTTCGCCGTTTCCTCGTCTACCCCAGCAGCATGATCTGGCCCGGTGCCTTGGTCAACTGTGCGCTTTTCAATACTCTTCACAGGGCATATGGCAAGCCTGATCACCGCCACATTTCCCGGGAGAAGTTCTTCGCCATTGTTCTTGCTTGCGGCTCTTTATGGTATTTTGTGCCCGGCTTCCTTTGGACTGGGCTCAGCGTTTTCAACTGGGCGTGCTGGATCGCACCAAACAATGTTGTCGTCAACACCTTGTTTGGCACGTCTACAGGTCTTGGTATGGGCATTTTCACGTTCGACTGGGGCATGGTATCCTACTTCTCCAACCCTCTCGTCTCACCAGTGCGTTCGTCTCCTTCGATATTATGTTATATTCGTCTCATCTTCTTCCCTAGTGGTGGGCAGAGGCAAATACTGGTGTTGGCTTCGTTATCGTATTTTGGCTTATTGCACCCGTCCTTTACTGTGAGCCGTTTGTCTGCACTGCAAAGATCTCTTTACTTACCCCACTTCCTCTCAGACTCAAACAGTTTCTTCATGAGCTACTTGCCCATGTCAGCGTCAAGCGTGTTCGATAACACTGGTATGATATACAATATAACGCAAGTTGTCACCAACGGTCTTTTCGACAACGCCAAATACGAGGCATATTCCCCGGCGTTCCTCTCTTCCACACTAGCACTCGCATATGGTGTTGCATTTGCTGCGTTCACATCCGTCGTCGTGCACACGATCTGTTAGTATCCCTCCATTTTCACAGCTCTCTTGTCTGAACGCCATTTTTAGTGTGGTACCGTAGCGATATCGTGAAACGCTTCAGGAGCAGTCTGAAGGACGAGCGTGACGTCCACGCGCGCCTCATGCAAGCATATGCTGAAGTTCCGCAGTGGTGGTATGCGTTGTTGGGAATCACAATGCTGATTCTTCTGTTCGTCACGGTTGAGGTCTACCCCACCGAGCTTCCCATTTGGGGTGTCTGTGTCGCATTGTTCCTCGCTGCGCTCATGACCATCCCTGTTGGCATGATCCAGGCGATCACAAACCAGCAAGTCGGGCTCACCGTCATGTACGAACTCATCGCCGGCTACCTTCTTCCAAGCAAACCCGTGGCAGTCATGATCTTCAAAGGCGCTGCTTTCACAGGCACAAACCAAGCGGTTGGGTTCGCTGGTGACTTGAAGCTTGGTCACTACATGAAGATTCCCCCTCGTCTTATGTTCATCGCTCAGGTGATCGCCGCTTTCGTTAGCAGCATCGTCGTTACCCTCGTGCAGGACTGGATGTTCGAAAACATCGTGGACATTTGTCAACCCCACCAACCTCAGTTCTTCACATGCCCCTCCACGACTGTATTCGCCACCTCTTCGCTTATATGGGGAGGCATCGGACCACAGAGAATCTTCGGCGTGGGGGCAATGTATAACCCAATCATGTGGTTCTTCTTCATTGGCGCTGTCCTTCCTATCCCCTTCTATTATCTCGCGCGCCGTTTCCCTCTCTCCTACTGGCGTTATATCAACATGCCCGTACTCTTTGCCGGAATCGGTTCGATGCCTCCCGCGACAGGTATCAACTACTCGTCGTGGTTGTTGGCGGGCTTCATCTTCCAGTGGTTCATGCGCCGCTACCACTTCCGGTGGTGGATGCGCTACAATTACATTCTTGCCGCTGGCCTGGATGCTGGAGTTGCGATCGGCATGCTCCTCGTCTTCTTCACGTTGCAGATGCCCAAGGGTGGCATCACTCTCAACTGGTGGGGCAACACCGTCTGGCAAAATACCGCCGACGCTTTCGGCATGCCGCTCAACGTGCTGCCTCCCGGGCAGACGTTTGGTCCGTCGACGTGGTAATCCATCGAAAAATTCAAGTATGCTTGTACCCATATACTCTGTACATTTCTACACGACTCGCTCTCCAAAACCTTTTTGTTTACGACCGGCGGCCGCGACTTCTCGTTTTCTTTTCGTCGCCTCGGCCCTTATGCTCCAACTGCCTCACCGTCCTTTTTTGACCCATTAGCACGTCTTTGTTGCATTACCATTATTTACTTTCGGGGTTTACATTTTATCACCCACTTTCATCGAGGATATACACATTGTATGTACCAAGTACTTACGCCAATGCATGGACCACAATCAATCAATTCCCAAAAACTGAGGCGGAAGAAAGCTCATCGTCAACGATATCGACTTGTCAACTTTTGGTTGGCTTCCTCGTCAGCCCAACATGCGAGGTACAAATGGTATGACGATCGCGACGCACATCAGAAAATACTTTGAGCAACAGATGGGAGGACTATCAAACATCGACTACTCGGGAACGCCCCAAATCCTGACCTCTCTTCCGCTGGTAGCCCAAAGCTCCTTCCCTTGATTACCAAATACGAGATCCGTCACGTCGCTCGCATCCTCGAGGCGAACCAGTTCCTCCCAGGTCTTGTGCGCAAACACGCGGACGCCCCCACTGCCAGCCACGCCAAAGTAACTGGCGCTGTAGTCGTAAACGACCTTGTTGACCTTGAACGCGTCACCGAGCGGTATGGAATGTGCGGTCGTCATTTTCCGAAGGTCCCAGATAGCCACGGAAGAGAGGCTGTCGGGTGCCAAGAGGTGATACCCGTTTTCGGAGAACGACAGGGTGTGGACTGAAAACGGTGTACCCTCTGACGCAATTGTCGCAGCCAGAGTACCTGAGCGAATGTCAGATATGAGAATCTTTGACGAGGGTGTTCCAAGCGCGAGCAGTGCACCGTCCGGATGGACGGCAAGCGAACTGATGGGTTCGTCTCCAGGAGCAGAGTGATAGACCTGAGAAAAGTTGGAGAGCTCGTGCAAAGAGTACGTTTTGTCGAGGGAAGAGTAGGCAACGAGCGTGGACGTGGGATGAACGACTAGGCCAGTCAAGTCGCTTTTGTGTGTCTTGATCGTGGCCTTGGGCAGGTACTCGCCGGAAGCGCTGTCGTGGGACCAGATTTTAGCAATCTTGTCGGCACCGGCAGAGAGCAGCAAAGTGGGTTCGCCATCTCGTTCTCGGAGAGCGACATGATTGACTTTTTTCGTGTGACCCTTGAGAGAGGCGAGTACCTTGTCCGTGCTTCTGTCATAGAGTTGCACGATTTTGTCGTTGCCACCGGTCAAAAACTGAGACGGGTTTACGCGCGAGATGGCAATCGAGGTCATGCCGGCGGGGGAGGCCGAGTGGAGGGAGGGAATGGTCTGTTTCGCCGTGAAGGTCTTGACCTCTGCCGGTGTGGTGTATCCAGCGGGCGCCTTGCGCTTCTTGCGGGTAGCAGAGAGGGTCTGTTGGGTGTCGTCGATTTGGTCGATGACTTGGTTTGGTAGAGTGGCAGGGGGAGCCTCCTCGGCCATTTCGACGTCTGCACCGTTGGTCGGTGCGGACGGTATGCCTATGCTAGCCTGCACGTTGGCGAGGGCTCTGCGCATCGAGCTGTTAGGGCAGGGAACGCGGGAACGGGAGGAGGACGTACTCTCTGGCAGCGTCGCGTTCGCGAATGAGACGGGCGACGACGCGGCTCGCTGCGTCCTGTGCGTAGAGGGCATAGCTCAGCTCTTGCCTGGTGTTGTTGTACTGCTGTTTGAGCGCAAAGGTCTCGAGGACGAGGGCGTCCCACTCGTTTTGCAGGGTGTGGAGGAGGGTGGGGATGGAGGTCGCGTTGGGCGGCCTCGGGGGCGCTGCCTTGGGATCTAGGAGGGTGTCAGTGCACGCGAGGGGGGTCTCTGGACGAAAAGACGGACTGGGTTTGATGGGGAGGAGGTCAGATTCGTCGAGCTTTTCGCCGGTGAGGGGGTCTGTACCGTTGTCGTTGATGTACTTGAGGATGAGACGGCGCTCGTAGAGATGGCCAGACTTTGCGGACACGACGGGGTCCTGCGGGGGCTCGCCGGAGATGCCACAGAAAAACATGTCAAGTTCGTCTCGTCGTCGTCGTCGACAGGGCGTTTTGTTGTCGCCTGTTTGCGCTCGAGATTGGCCACTGACCACGATGGCAGACCAAAGGAAACAGCAGCTCGTCCTCGCCTTTGTCGATTTCCTCAACGACTCCGTACAGGACGGCACCGTCACAGACGACGACAAGGAGGGTCTCGAGGTCGCTAGTACGTTCCCCGCTCCTCTCACTGCAATCCGATTGACCCTCTGCAGTACAATGCATCGGCGAGGCCTTTGGCGTAGATCCGTCCAACGATGTCCAGCGCAACCAGCTCACGATCAAGCCAGCAAAGTTGCAGTCCATATTCGACGTCTTTCTCAAGACAAGAGACAAGATCCCATCCCCTGCACCGTCCCCCGCATCCACCTCCACGTCTGCACCGCCCAAGATCCCGTCCGCAGAGGACAAGAAGAAAGCAGAGAAGCACAAGCAGTCCGGAAACACCCAAATGTCCGCCAAAAAGCACGACGCCGCAATCGACTCGTACTCAAAGGCGATCGCCCTCGACCCCACCAACGCCGTCTATTTCTCCAACCGCGCCGCCGCCTACTCTAGCAAAGGTGACCACGCCTCCGCAGTCGAAGACGCAAAGAGGGCCATCGAGCTCGACTCCTCCTTCGTCAAAGCTTACTCTCGTCTCGGGTACATCCCCTTCCCTCCCTTCCATCCGACGTGAATCGCTCACCCACATTTTCAGTCATGCCAGTTACAGTTTGGGCGACTACAAGGCCGCAGCAGCCGCGTTTAGCAAGGGTACCGAACTCGATCCGACAAACGAGAATCTCAAAACAGGCCTCAAGAACGCACAAGACCGCCTCCCTCCCATGGACGACGACGATGGCCCTCCCCCGCTCATGCCTGAGGATCAGCTTCGCCCGTCATCTCCGTCCCCGAATCCCGCTGATTCGGACGAGTCCCAAAACTTGGCGGGTCTGGCGGACATGCTCGGCGGAGGGGGAGGCATGCCCAACTTGGCAGGCATGATGAACAATCCGATGATGATGCAAATGGCACAACAATTGATGGCCAACGGTGGTCTCGAAAGACTCATGTCTAATCCATCCGTGGCAAATATGGTACGCTCGTCTTCGTCTTCTGCTTCTGGATGTCTCAACTCTGTTCCCCATCAGATGCGTCGTGTTCAGAGCGGGCAAATGCCTTCGATGGATGAGCTCATGTCCGATCCATCAATGAGAGATCTGTACGTCTACTCCCACCTCCCATGGAACCTTTGCTAATCAAGGCATAGTGCCAGCCAATTCGCTACGGGTAATGGTAGTGGTAGACGATGAAACCGCAGTTCCTAGGGAGGATCTTGAGACAGCGTCCGTTCTCGGATCAAGTCATAATGCTTAGCTTCCAGTTCCTCCTGTCACATCGCACTGAATGCATATAAAGTCTCGGCGGAGGAGACTCATCCGCCGTTAAAGATATCAATAAGTACATGTAAATTACGACACAGATCGAACGTACGATATGACGAATAGAATAGGGCACGACTTGCCTACGTATACATACCGAACCAAGGCTAAATAACCGACCATTTTATACCATAAACACGAAGCGAAGCGAGAAAGTCAAATTCTAGAGGTTGAAGGAGCCCTGAGTAGAATGGTTGGATGCTTCCGAGGTCTTGTTGCGTATCTGACGCTCGGAAGACGACGGAGCAGATCCTTGAACGCGCATCTTCTCCGCCAACTTGCGGCTTAAAGCAGGAGGGACGAGATCCAGTTGTTTGGGAAGTTCCACTGGATGGCCCTGAAAGAAAGCTGATTGAGCGTTGTACCCGTTACCGACATTACTGATACTTACATGGGCCAAGTGATAGCGTAGGCCGCTCAGTTGCTTGTACCGATTAGGGCAATTTTCGTGAGGACATTTGTACTGTTTCTTTGTCTTTTCTTCCTCCTCGCCCGCCGTAGATGCTTCCACGGATGCAGGGACCGCAAGACCGCTTATATAGCCAGAGACAAAGCTAGAAGTGATCGCATGTTGAAAATGAGCCTTCGAACTGGCAGAGACGGCCGTCAGACAATGTCCCTCGTGACAACAATCAAGCTCACATCTGAAGATGGTACTGCAGTCCATTGATGCTCTGATGCACATGTCAGCCGAAATGAGCGTGAATGAAAGGGTCACTACATACCTTCCATGATTTACCACATCCCTCTAAACCACACCGATACGGCCTGTCCCCTCCAGCATCTTCCGGATGTGCAGTTTTGTTGTGATCCGAAAGGCCACGAGAGGTGCAATAACAGGCACGACTCGATGCCACATTGGAAGGCCAACAACTCTCGTGGCCACACGCGTAAGGTTTGATGGAAGGACTATCGTGCGTGAGGGATACTGATGATCTCCTGGGTTTATAAAGACTTACTCGGGGGTTGCTTGCAAATCCGACGATAAACGCAACGGTGCCTGCGCGTCGGGTCGTTTCCTAGCAGCGGACGCGCCAAATTTCTGCCTTGGGATGGGGTGAAAGGTGGGAGGTTGATGGTCATCTGAGTTGGTCGACGAGATGTCAAACGATGGTCGTTTCGTGTATGGCATTCCCATGGAACAAGGAGAAGCAGCTGACCGTCGAACTAGTCCCGATGGACGTAGAGGGTTGGAGCTATAATAGTGGTCAGGCGTCGTGCGAGATGGACCCGCTTCCGGCTGGGCAGGTGTGTTTACATTGCGGCACTCGGGCTGTTGCAGGGCATATCGGGTTTCAGACGGGGAAGTGGTTGGTGGCCTCGATGGTTGGTGACTGTGGCGGCACTGCTCTGACTGCACGTGGTTATGGTGATATTCGCCATGCTGGTCCAGGCCATGCATGGTCTCCATAACTCGTGCACGAGACGGGTCACGCCGATGAGCATAATGATAGCCAGGATGTGATTCGGAGAGTGAAGCCGGATCAGGAGTAGGAAGGAGAGTGTGCTGCGCATTGACGTCAAGCTGCGGTTCTGGAGACGTGTGATAATACGGGTCGCGTTTGTCCAGAAGCGAGACTGAAGTCATCGATGATGACATGCGGTTCGGCTGCTGTTCAGGGAGCTGTGAGGTTGCAAAATAGGCATCGGCGGAGCTTGGGCCGCGAAGAGAGCTGCTCTGTGGTGTCGGTTGGTGTCGAGATGTCAATGCAGCATGTGAGAGGCTACATCCCTCGTGTGCAATGGATGCCGTGTAATGATCGACCTGCACAGGATGAGCGGAAGGGGTGTGAACCGGAAGGGCCGTGTGCGGCACATTCTGTTGGAGCTGATGAAATTGACGCGGACAATCGCTGTATATGTTGTTTTGATGCATGTCCTCGGTGTAGGTTGCCTGAGGGGCTGGTGATGTGGAGCAAACGGAGGCCGCACAAGTTGATGACGAGGATTCGTAATCAAATGGAGGAGCGAAGACCGCCGTTGAAGTGTTGTCCGGCGGAACGGAGGCAATTGGAAGCACTAGCGATTGGCGTCCATTAGAAGCCGTGGCATCAGCGTCTTTTTCATACTGGACGTGCTGTGGAGATGACAAGGCTGAGCTGAGCGATGACGAGGAGTAATGGAATGGAACAGGATAGTCGACCAATTGCGGGATAAGCTGTGCATGCTGCACAGGTGGAGGTGGATCGCCCAGCACATCAACGCGATTGCGGGATATGGTGTGGCTGGACGGTGGAGCGGACGGAGGTGCGTCAACCTGTGACAATGACTCGTCCCAATAGGGTGAAGGCTCGATCATGGGGAGTGATGGCCAGACGGAAGGATTGGAATGGTTGAGGGATGAACAGAGTTGGACGGGCGATTGGGACGGCTCGGAAGTAAAATTTGAGGCCACGCCCTGATCGGTAAGTGAAGCGGTTGCTCGTTTTCGCTCTAGAAGCCTCCACCTGCAAGGAAACGCGGGTGAGCAACCAGGGTAGAGTGCGTGACGGGATGAAATGCGACCTGTTACGGCAGCCTAAGCCGCTGCGTTGGAGCTCTTGGCCGACCCGGCCCCATTTGCCACCCAAACGGTTGTAGGCTGCAATGAGCTTTTCGTCTTCGTCGGGCGTCCAGTCGTCCTTCTTGAGAGAAGGATCGAGGGCCTCGCGATAACGCTTTGAGCACGCGTCGTCGGTACGGCCGGGGATGTTCCTAGCGATAACGGCCCATTTCGCGGAATGGATCTTATAGAGCTCCAAAAGGAGATTATCTTCTTCTTTTGACCAGGCAGTTTTCTTCACGCTCGGCGATAGGGAGTGAAGCCACCGCTACAGGGCGATATTATGAGAGTGTGAGAGATCGGCGGAGAGGGAGGACTTGCCTTCCTGCATGCCTTGTTGGTCCTGCCGGGGACCAACAAAGCGACGGCCTTCCAGTTGTCGACCTCGCCGTGTACGGCGACGGCGGTGGCGAGGTGGTGGTCCTCGTGTGCGGTCCAGGGACGACCGACGGCGCGTTCGGTCATGACTGAGTATGTCGGTTTGGGGGCGAGCTAAATCAAGAACGCGTTCATATAAGCGGGTAGGAGATCCATTATGATTACATAACACTGCCTCGACCTCCCCGTCACCATCATGTCCCTTGCACACGCCTACGCCTCGGACGACGACAACGAACCCGACGCTTTTGGCATCGCCAACATACCCACGGCAAAGAAGATACGCACTCTCCACCCACCCATCGTCTCCACAGATCCCGCGCCGCATGTCCTCCAACAAGTATGCTCTGTCCAAGTCCGTCCCTCCATTGCTCACCCCCCCGCAGGATCCCCTCGACCAGTCATCTCTGGTCACACGTCCCACTGACACACAGATGAACGTCAACATCCCCTATCACGACATGATGCTGCCCATACAGGGTCCCGAGAACCCCTTCGCTGATCGGAATCGTTTCCTCAACCAAAACGCGCTTGCCGGCCACGTTGAGGAGCAGGCTATGTCACACCATGCCTTCAAGGCACAGCATCTCACGCACTCCATCCTCGGCTACTCCCTCAATCCTTCCGTCGATCCCAACGCACCTGCAGTCCTTGGCTCCCTCGACAGCGCCCGCCAGAATGGCTTCGCCACCGTGGACTCCATGCGGCCCACCAACGCACAGAAGAAGGACCTCAAACGCAAAAGAAAAGAAAAGGGCAGCCTCGACATCGTCGACGGCGAGGGCGCCTACATCGGTCCATGGGCCTCTTGGGAGGGCGAGGAGCAGGCCGGCTTCTTGGATGGCGTCGAAGAGGAAGAGACCAGCGAGCAGCCCGAACAAGACGAGGAGCCAGAGCCCCAATTCGTCAAGAAAAAGGCAAAACCCAAGCGCGGCGGTGTCGGCCAAGAGACCTCCGTGCTCCACGGCAAGTCTATGACCGACTACCAGGGCAGGACCTACATGCATCCTCCCTTCTCCGAGGCGCCAAATCTTTCCGCCGAGGTTGGCTCCCAAGAAACCTTTATCCCCAAGGCGTGCATCCATACCTGGACCGGCCACACACAGGGTGTATCCGCCATTCGTCTCTTCCCTGACACGGGTCACCTTTTACTCAGTGGATCGATGGACACCAAGATCAAGGTACGTTACTTTTCTCCCTCCTTTCTTCGTGCGCTCCTTCTTGACACCTACCCATATTCATAGCTTTGGGATGTATATACCCATGGAAATTGTCTTAGGACTTTCCACGGCCACGTTCAAGCCGTCAAGGACGTTACCTTTTCAAACGACGGCAGGAAGTTCTTGTCCTGTGGCTACGATCGTCAAATGAAACTATGGGACACCGAGACTGGTCAGTGTCTCAAGCGGTTCAGCAACGGCAAGACTCCCTACGTTATCCGCTTCCACCCCGACGATGATAAACAGCATGTGTTTCTTGCTGGTATGTCGGACAAAAAGATCATTCAGGTACGTCTTGTGTCCAGCTTGATTCCTGTAGAGGGTTCTGACCGGTTGCCACTAGTACGATATGAATTCGGGCGACATCACGCAGGAATACGACCAACACTTGGGACCCGTGAATACGATCACATTTGTCGACGAAAATCGTCGGTTTGTCACTACCTCGGACGATAAAACCATCCGGGCGTGGGACTATGATATACCCGTCGTGATCAAATACATTGCGGAACCCCACATGCATTCTATGCCAGCCGTCACCCTCCATCCCTCTAGTTCGTATCACGTTTCTCCTTACCACGCCTTTCCCGTTTTCTGACCCATTCACACCCTCATGTAAATACAGAAAAGTACTTTGCCGCGCAGTCACTGGACAACCAGATTCTCGTGTACAGCACCGACAATTTCCGCCAGAATAGAAAGAAAAGGTTCGCGGGACATTCCGTAGCAGGATATGCTTGCCAAGTAGGATTTTCCCCGGATGGAAAGTGGATTAGCAGCGGAGACAGCGAGGGAAATGTGGTGTTTTGGGACTGGAAAAGTGGTCGAATTAAGTCACGTCTAAAAGCGCACTCTAAAGTGGTAATTGCCCACGAATGGTTGCCACATGAAACCGTGAGTGATATCACCACCTGATATCTGGATGACACTGACCGTTGATATGTACTTAGTCCAAAGTAGTAACAGCTTCGTGGGACGGCCTGATCAAGTTATGGGTACGTCGTCTGGGTCAGAACAAGTACATCAGCTGACGGCCTCGTGCAGGACTGAGTTTTGTCCGTATAATCTGTATAGTCAGTTTAATGTCATCATGCATGTTACTTTAGCAAGCCATCGAGTTCCAGCAGCAACCAAACGAGTTGACACCAGATTGGCACATGTTGCTCTGGTTGTGACGCTATCGATAACAAGTATGTATAGAAGTGGCCTACACCTGCTTAACTTGGAGCGTTCAATGTTGTTCATTCAATGACCGCAGATAGAACGATGTCCTGAATGGAAAAGGTACCAAAGATACGCTGCAGTGGTGAGTATTTTGCTGTATCCCACGGCTCGCACGTTATAACGAGCCATTTGGAATCCGTGGTAACGGACTTGTGTGGGAAACGTGCCTGCAAGCTGCGTTCAGTTGCAAATTTGATTTGATTAGGTTTGGCTGCTGGGATTCGAGTTGTTCATTGAATGGAGGCTTTTTTTTTTGTCTGTGGATTGGACTGGCTGGTGCTAGAACGCGCGGAGGAACACTCGGGGTGCAAGGTACATCATTGCCTGAAACTATGAATGGCCATCAGATGGGGAATATGACTACCGGAACTTTGTCAAGTGGCTTGACACGTCATAATGGGCAGGTAAGGTGGTCCGCATTTCTTTTCCGGGTTGCAAGGAGAAAAAGAAAAAAAAACATCACAATCTGACTCCCCACACCCCACCCGGATCCGATGCCTGGAGGAGATAAGCACCCATAGCCAGGGTGGAGTCTCATGCCACGTCGACCGTCCGTGAAGACGTGATTTGGTTTGGGATTCAATACTGATCGTGCTTCGTGAAGCGTCGAGTTCTCGTCAAGCCAAATCTGCGGGCAAAGCTTGTGCCTGTATTTCCCTGGAATGAAAAAAAAGGTGCGCGGCGGCCGAAGGGAATTGGTTCCTGAATGGCCCAGTGACCGCAACGAGTATACTCATGGATCACGATCGGCATATCATTTTCTCATATCCGTCTGTTCAGGATCCAAATAAAAGCATATCGTTCTTCCCGCCGTTCCCCTGCATAATCAGGTCCCCAGCTTCATCATGGTCGCTCCAAAGTGTTACTTAGCGCTCTTCTTGGCCTGTCTCGCCCAACTTTCGTTTGCCCTTCCAGTACGTTCCTCTTCCCCTCGCTTATGGCTCAACTGACATATGCGTCACAGATGGCAGCCGAGCCCGTTGCTCGGGATCCCAAGGTACTACACTATTTTTCAACAGGCTAGATGCAGCTTTTCTGAATAGGCGATATGTATAGGGCCCCGTGGCAGACCAATTTGGCGGTGGGGGTGGTGGTGGCCCTCCTGACTGGTAAACAATGATCAACGGTCCTTGTTGCTCGTAAGCTTCGCCTCCGGCTATGTTTTACGACCTCCGTCCGTATTAACTCGTGCGTGTTCGAAGCTCCTATGTTCTTCTTTCGATGTCTGTACCCCCAAAATCGGGGCCCCATCAACAGTTCATATACGATCGCGCCGTTGTCCATGGTCGATCCCATCAAACGCTGTCCCTTCTTCACCGATTCTTTCTTGCCATATACACAACCTATCGACCTATGGCTGTATTGCACGTTCTTTTGCTCTAGGTTGCTGGCACGTATCCAGAGGGATTTGGCCAGTGCCTGGATACATTCTATATACATCAGACTGTAGTACTCAACGGAATATGTATCCTCAATATTTTTTTTCTATTCTTACAATGGGCAACTTGGTATTTTTATCGTCATGTCGCCTATCAGGGGATGAATTGGCCGAAGCAATCGAAGTTAATCCTATCATAGCCTTGGTTTGCCTGTCACTGTCAATGTCAACACGCCACGTGCGTAGGAGAGGATTAGGGCCGGCTTTCCCGCGTCAATAGACGCGTTCGTTACGCGTCTCGTCAAGTTTACACAGTAACCACCATGTCGATGCTCGACGAGCCTATTCCTCAGGATGACCTGATGCGCGACAGGACGCGTGTCTTCGAAGAGTTCCTCATTTCTGACTCTCCCATTTACAATTATCGAGACGAAATTGCTCGCTTGCTAC
>QGOI01003136.1:0-12464 GCA_003313885.1 Boletus sp. MG55
AGATAAACTGTGAAGACGTAACCTATTTGGACATTCCTCCTGACCAGGCATCGGCGGCCCAGCACTCGGGTGCATTGAGTGTCGAAAGGTTTCACCCAGGCTTCGTTCTAACTTTGTCGACACCGTGGAATGCCTTGACCCTTTGATATGCATGGGACATTGTGAACATGGACGGAGACGGAGGTGGCTCATTGAATCTGGTTGTCGAACATGCCGTATATGCTAGTAGTCGTCCTTGTTCGACAAGGTGGCCCCTCTTCCTACCTATTGCAACACCGGGAACTGGCCCTGACCAGGACTCCGCGAGTCCGCACGATGGGACATCCAACGAGTCGATGGGTAGTATCTGAATCGAATGACATGGTTTAGTACGACCCCTCATAGTTCCATAACTTCCATAGCCAGAAACACTGACCAAGTCTACCATAAATACACTCTGATCACTGACTCGGACCGCGGCGGGGCCCAATCCTCCGCTTTTGGTTTCAGCACATATATTCAACTGCAAGTGTTGAACTGGGAACTACTCACTCAATCAACCTTCAAGGCTTCACAGTGACGGCTGTCCCACTCAGTGCTGGCAGTATCAATCGCGGGACCTGCCAGACAACCTGAACCCGCGAGATGAGTCCGACTCGGAGTGAACTCGGAGTTGTAACTCTGATGCGGATACGAACCGGAATCCCACACTATCATTCACCTTAGGTTCGCAGAATGCTCCTTTCTGTGACCCTGTTGTAAGCTTTCAACAGACCAGGATCCGCCGGATCGGATAACTCTGAATCGGGTTCGGAACACGCCGATGTGGCTAAGCTTGGGATTTGCAAATTCCTGTGCACGTACTCACACTGGCAGTGTGTCGCTTCATCGAGTCCTCAGGCTGCTGTATGGATGGCGAAGAGCGATCCCACGTTGGCATGTGCCAATGTGGGGACCGCATGGCAGCGCAAAAGTGCAGGCGAGTGCCCGAAAGGGCCTCGTGTGCCCCCGCACCACCTGTGGGAATCCCCCCCCTTCTCTCCCTCCACCCTTTTCTTCGAGCAGGAAGCCTCCCTCCTCCCCACTTGTGTACCCCACAATGCAGCCAATCTGTCCGGGGTCGCGCCCTCATATC
This sequence comes from Boletus sp. MG55, assembly GCA_003313885.1. NCBI lineage: Eukaryota > Fungi > Basidiomycota > Agaricomycetes > Boletales > Boletaceae > Boletus > Boletus sp. MG55. The sequence continues at coordinate 1,115 of QGOI01003136.1, forward strand.
GCCCTAGTCGCCTCTGCGAGTCTGGCCAACACCCTCAATAGGACTTAAGATTGGTAGCTGAACCCTAAACGGACTCGGATGGGCAGCGGTCGGGGTAGCGGCAGCCTCCTGATGAGAGCTTTCGCAGGCTCGAAACCGCTACCTACCGCTACCTTACCTGCCTCTACTCGTACTGTACATCGCTTGCCCGATGGCCCGACCCCGATCCTCGGAGAGGTGTCCGACGGACGAGCAAGCAGGCATGACCGCCCGAGCGTCCCTCTTCGCACACAGTCCGTCCACTCTAATTCGATCGCTTTGCCGCCTAGGATTATCACCTCCTTTGCGAGACATGCGTCGAATTTACCCTTACAGTTAGCTAACAGCATCTTCCATGCTGGCTCAGGCCCATAAGACTATGTGTTGTGGCAGCTTTTCTCACTCACAGAGTCTACGTTGGCATGTTTGTTCTGCAGCCTATTATCGTCGCAACTTGTCGGGAACGACAGGATACAACGTTTGACATGCTTCCGCTGTGTGTACCTGGGGCCCGGCGGTAGCATATCATACGGTATTATCATCCATCTTCTGGTGCAACCCGAACGACTATACACAAACGAGATTAGAGAGGGGCCCATATTGTCGTGGTGCTACTATGCAACATGAAAACTTGACGCTGCTTGTGACCAGCTGGCAAAGTCTGCAGACCAGTATACAGTACCTTTTTAACCTGACTATGATACAACAAACCAGAGGAATACTGGTATGTGAGTGTAGCTGAGGAGGTAATGGTAAAAAGCTTCAAGGTGCCCATAACTTCACTCTCCAGTACGACCCTTCATATCTCATAATCCAACGTGGATAAACGGAACCCAAGATAAAAACGGTGCACCAGAGTCGCGAAGCCGTTCGACCGCATGGTGCAATGCTTCTGCAGCCTCCCTACTGTCTGGAACCTTGCCGTCCCGGAAGAGCCATCCGTACACGTCCTTCGTCACCCTCGGCGCATCGTCGTCCAGGATCTTCCACATTGTCGCAATGACGCAGCTGTAACCGGCAAGAAGCATCACCGCCGCGATATGGATAGCTTCTTCAGAGAGTTGCTCGTCTCCCGTTGCAGTTTGGCATGCCGAGAGGAAGGCAAGACCTCCACGAGGGCGTGACAATCGGACGATATCAGAAACCTTGAGGCGTCGGCCGTGGGCGAGTAGGAGGCCACTGTCGAGGGGATTCGTACAGTCTTGCGTGCCGTGGCATGCGAAATGAACCCAGTTCAACTCCTTCATCTTCGCCAAGACATCTTCGACAATCCCATCCGCCTCCTCAAAGCCAACGAATGGCGACGAAGACGTCATCTCTCTGATCACCTCCATCTCCTTTTCCACGCCTCTCAGATGAGCCTGTCCATCCGTGCTCGGCTGAGGGACAGCGAGCAAGCGAACAGTACTTGAAGTCGCCTCTGAGTCTTCCTGGGGCGGCAGCTCAAGTGCGCTCATTGCAGGGATGTACGAAGAAATAACGAAATCAGAAAGTTTTGGGCCGGAATTAGGTGTACCATAATGACCTGCTGCATGGATCGGAAGAAACGAAAATGGACCGGTTGGGCACCAGAAGATGCGAGGGAGTTTAGGGTCCGACGTCTGGGAATGATTTATTAATTGACCTAGGAATCATGATTGACTTGGCGTTTACATACCGAGAAAGCGAGGACCTCGAGAATTGGGCTCACGACGTTATCCCATAGGTATGATAAAATGGATCCGAACACCTCGTTAGGAGTTATCCCGAAAATTCTTGCACCTCTGTCTAAGTCATCGCGCAGGATGGCGCGTCCCTTGAGCTGGAGCAACTTGTTTAGGCGTAGCTGCATGCCTGCAACTTGATCGTAATTGGTGTTCAAAAGTGGGACATGGATGATATGTTCTGAACCTCCCATGATGACCAATGCATCGCATCTATGTTTACTGGCATTGAGAAAAACGACAGGTCCCGAGTGTACCAAAGGGGAAAGTTGACCGATCATCTTCGGAAGTAGGAACCGCTCGAAGCCAGGTAGAGCGCGTATTTCTGCAAGAAGCCTCTCTCGTGAGAGAGCAAGCGCATGGTGTTGTCGGGCCCGCTTCTCCAACGATCTGTCCATCTTGTGGGAGTGTTTCGTCAGCTCGTTAAGTGCATCACTGTCCCGGGCACCAGCATGCTCAAGTTCGTGCGATACACGTTCAAATCGAGCAGCGAGTTCTGGATATACGCTACGGAGGTCGTTGACGGGAGTGCGAAGTTGTGAGAGTTGAGTCCACATGATGGAGCGACCTTGTTCAAGCCACTCTACAGCAAGCTCAGGCTTATGGGCTTCCAGAGCGGCAGCAGCCGCATCGCAAGTCCCATCTGCGGCTTTGAGAAGTTGGTGGTAACGATCGTGAAGAGACAACCCTATCCATGCTAACTGTGGAAGAAGGTCGATAGCAGCCGTGTATGCATCCAGAAGAGATCGAGAGTCGTCACGGAGAAAGCGAGCACATTGGATCCAAGTTTGGGATGCTCGAAAACGATCAAGAGACGGACCTATGTGGGAGCGAGCCGCGTGGGAGGAATACGAGATGGCTCGGGGAAGATCAGCACTTGAAAGGTCTCCGGAACGTTGGAAGCGTTGCAATAGTGAAAGACTGAGGGAGTTCAACAGCGAAGGCTTATCTGGATGGCCATCAGGTGTGGATTGTACCGCATCCTCGAACAATGAAAGCGATCTCTCCAGATCAACGACGTCTCCAAAGCGCTTATAGCGAGTCAACAGTGAGTGGCCGAGGTTGCTTAGTCGTGAAGGCTTGTTTGGATGGCCATCATCAGGTGTCAGCTGCAGGGCATCTTCGAACATCGAAATCGCCTTCTCCAGGTAGACGACATCTTCGAAGTGCTCATAGCGAGTCAAAAATGAGTGGCCAAGGTTGCTGAGCTGTGAAGGCTTATTTGGATGGCCGTCGGGTGTGGATGCAAGGTGCACCGCACTCTCTCTTATCGAAATCGATCTCTCCAGGTCGACGACATCTTTGAAGCGCTGATAACGAACCAACAACGAGTGGCTAAGGCTGGCTAGCGAAGAAGGCTTGTTTAAATGGCCATCAGGTGTGGATTGTACTGCGTCCTCGAACATCGAAATCGACTTCTCCAGATCGACGGCGTCTCCGAAGTGCTCATAACGAGTCGACAATGAACTACCGAGGTCGTTTATCCGCGCAGGCCTGTCTGGATGGCCATCAGGTGTAAATTGCAGGGCATCCTCTCTCATCGAAATTGATCTCTCAAGATCGATGATACCTCCGAAACGCTCATAGCGAGTCGACAACGAGTGGCCGAGGTTGCCTAGCCACATAGGCGTGTCTGGATGGCCATCGGGTGTGATTTGCATTGCATCCTCGAACATTGAAATAGACCTTTGCAGATCAACTACATCTCCGAAACGTGTATAGCGAGTCAACAATGACTCGCCGAAGTTATTTAGCTGCATAGGCTTGTTTGGATGGCCATCAGGTGTGACCTGCACTGCATCCTTGAACATCGAAATCGATCTATCCAGGTCGACGATGTCTCCGGATTGTGCAAAACGAGTCGACAACGAGCTGCCAAGATAGTTGAGCCACAAAGGCTTGGTTGGATGGCCATTAGGTGTGGATTGTACCCCATCCTCAAACATGGAAATTGATCTCTTCAGGTCGTCGACGTCACCGAAGCGCTCATAGCGAGTCAACAACGAGCTGCCAAGGCTGCATGCCCACGAAGACTTGTCTGGATGGCCATCGGGTATAGATTGCACTGCAATCTCTCTCGACGAAATTGACTCCTCCAGGTCTGCAACATCTCCGAAGCGCTCATAGCGAGCCAAAAACAGGTGGCCAAGGTTGTTTTGCCTGGTGAGCTTGCCTGGATCACCATCAGGTGTGGATTGCACCACATTCTCCAACATCGAAATTGACTCCTTTAGGTCGATGGCATCCCCGAAGCGTTGATAGCGAGTTGACAACGAGCTACTGAGGTTGTTTAGCCATAGAAGCTTATCTGGGTGGCCATCAGGTGTGAATTGCACTGCATCCTCGAACATTGAAATTGCATTTCCCAGGTCGGAGACATCTCCGAAATGCTCGTAACGAGTCAACAATGAGTGGCCAAGGTTGTTCAGCCATGAAGGCTTGTCTGGATGGCCATCGGGTATGAATTGTGCTGCATCCCTAAACATTGAAATTGACTTCTCTAGGTCGATAACATCACCAAAGCGCTGATAGCGAGTTGACAACGAGCTGCCAAGGTTGCCTAGCCATAAAGGCTTGTATGGATGGCCATCAGGTATGGATCGCACCACATCCTCTCTCATAGAAATCACCTTCTCCAGGTCGGCAAGGTTCCCAGAGCACTTATAGCGACTCAACAGCGAGCGGCCAAGGTTGTCTAGCCATAAAGGCTTGTCTGGATGGCCATCAGGTGTGATTTGCACTGCATCCTCCAACATTGAAATAGACTTCTCCAGGTCGACGACGTTTCCGAAGTGCTCGTAGCGAGTCAACAATAAGTTGCCAAGGTCGTCCAGCCATGAAGGCCTGCCAGGATGGGTATTAGAGGTGAATTGCACTATGACCTCCAGCATCGAAATCGCCTTTTCAGGATCGGCGAGGTCGCCAAGGGAGTCAAATTGAATGCAGAAAAGAATGCCAAAGTGGTCGAGCATTACATTCTCATCGGAATCAGGATGGAACATCCATTTCAAGGCAGCGTCCAATCTGTGTACCACCCCGTCGTCATCAAGGTCGTCCTCGACGGCTTGCAGGATATCCGTCGGCTGGATCAACTCGGACTTTGCAGTGCTGCCGAGTGCAAGAACTGCTACATGGTATACATAGCTATCCGGCAGGGCAACATCCAGTACTTGGGAGAGGAGAGCTTCACCCTCTGCCGCATCCGTTTCGTCGTGTTGTCTTTGGGAGCGAGCTTCAATAGCTATTCCGAGGCTGAGTAATGTGAATGGATGATCCGGATGACCATGAGGGCGGAGATGGAGTACATCCCGATACAGGTCGATTGGCACGTCGAGATTGGGGGATACGTTCATTCGATAGTATATCAATTTCGCGGTGGCTAAGTTGAATAGGACAGTGGCACGACTCGGGTGGTCCAGTGGACACAGGTCTCGAGCACGCTCGAAATGTCTGATTGATTCATCGAGATCTCCTTGCTCCTGAAGTTCGCGAAAATGAATGAGGGCACGATGTCCCCTATCCGTCCACTCCGCTAGTGGGCACATTTTATCTGACTCGGGTGGCTAATTCCACAAAATGAGAGTATGTTCAATGTTGAGCTAACGCAGTTCGCTCACATGTAAGGCAGTCGGATAATAAACCCGCTTTTCGATATCGATTTCAAAAGAAGAGGGTGAAGAGATAACCTCCCCATCGCCTTGTTCCAAAATTTTGACAACTATGCAATGGTGTTTAGGTTCCCGGAGGGAAGCAACATGGTATTACTCACGTTCAAGCTGTCCGTTACAGTCAAGCAGCTCGCCAACGGTGACCTCAAACTCGCAAAGAATCTCTCCGCACCCCAATGTTGGTCCGAGCTCAAACGACGCAATCACTGTGAGAGATATCCTTGATGACCGATCGGAGGGCCTTGAACCTCATTGGGCAAACGGGAGGCGACTTTAGCAGAGTGGTGACTCACAACACAATCTCGTCGTCCCATTCGACCGCATCCATGCACACCGACACAGGCTTGTTCGAAGTTCGCAGAGTCACGTTTTCGCTTTTCACCGCAACGTAGAACCCAACAGGGATACGCCTCAGTCCAACGGCAACATCTGTTGTGCGAATGTCTGTCCCAGATATCAGCGATCACATCAAGTTCGTGGCAAGGGACTTACGAGTAATTAGGATAAATTCTATTTCGTTCCCAACCGTCAACTCGGATAGTTGTTTTTCCAAATCCAGCTCATCCGATCTCTCTCGCTCCTGAGCACAATGCGGTATCTGCATCTAGGGGCCAAACAGTGGGGTAGAGCCACCCAAATAAGAATTCAACGGGGAAGGGGAAGAAGATCGCACGGGAAAGAAATCTAGTGGGATTCGCCAACACAAAAAGGGCGAGATAGGCACATGCTGGAAATCGCATTGGCGTCGTCTTATAAGCCATTCGTGCCGGCAGCTAGGCACACAGCGCACGTGGCAGCAACTTACAAGATAAAAGCCCGATGTGACTTGGGTTACCTCGCACTGCCCTTCTGGTCTACAACAAGTAACACCGTGCCATCTTCGGAGAATCAAAGAAAAAATCTTCGTATGCGGAAGGTGGAGGTAAGACGGATGGGCCGATAAGGGTTTTGTGCTATGTGATGGGCTTCAGCGCTACTGCTGACAGAAGGCCTAGAGAAAGTCGCGAATGAGCCGTACTGACATGTACATTTGAACTCTTGAGCGAAACCGTCTTGTGGGAGGCCGTCAGTCAAAATCATCGAGAAAATACTTTGTCGCGATGGTACTGGTCAGGCTCATTGCGGGGTCCAGTAATTGGAATTCGATGGATTTCCGTGTGGCTTTGGTGGCGGCTGGTGCCAGTGAATTAGGAACCCCGGTTTCATTTCCGAAGCGTCAAGAGTTCTGGTGACAAATCCGAGTAAGGTTGAGCGGAGCTTAGACTATTACTTCAAAGTATCCTTCGACTCCTTAGTCTGCCTATGGGAGTAAGCGGAGCAGCAGCAGCCGGAGCTCGCTGCACGTCAAGGTCTACACTTATCATCTAGTCTGGAACGTGAATGTTACTCTGGATCTGTCCCGGTTGATGTCTATTTTATAAAGTATCCGAGAGACAGTGGCATCGTCGCACCAGCCTGAAAGCTGGGTAATCGATCCACGAGTAAGCTTGAAGCAATCACTGAAACAGTATCTACGGCGAGGGGCTGCTAAGTTGCGCAGGTGGAGAGTGGCTCAAATGGATGGCCCTCAGCTTGTGAGGTTGGTCGTGAGACTCGTGAATGTCACTGAGTCACTGATATGAAACACTCCCAACTCTTCTCCACAACGGTCAGGTGAGTACTACATAGTCTTGCATACATGGTGCATTCAAAGCGTAGGGCACGGGTCGTAGCTCACTAGCACTATCAGATGACAAGAACACCAACACCCCCAATGTTCTGACACTTGACGCCTTTCAAGCATATCCGTCTTTTCCAGGGACGACATCATAGGCACACCCTCCCTTCCCGAACATCTTGCGTAGATCATCCGCAAGTTCCCTAGGCTTTTCGCAAGCTGGAAAGTGTCCTCCACTGTCATGATCGAACTCTGCTGCGATCCGGCAGCATCGCCGGACCCAACTACGAAATAAGGTAATTGGTATACCTTGAGACAACAAAGTAAAAACGGCAGAAACTTACGCCCTTGGAACCACAATGAGTTCTTTGGGGAAGAACGAGACACCCATCGGAATTGCCGGTGATGGGGGCGTCTGAAACGTCGGCTTCGATGTACCCCCCATGACCTCGAAATAAATCCTCAATGATGCGGTGGGGCCGGCGCGAGAGAACCAGTAGATGGAAATCCACGTAAGGACTACGTTCGATCAGCACGAGTGTTTGGGAAGGATGGGTCTCTTCTTACCTTCGTCATCTTCCCAGGTATAATTATCTGTCCAGTTGTGCAATTTCTCGTAGATCCATGCAAGCAAGCCGACGGGACTATCCACGAGCGAATAACCAAGCGTCTGGGGTTGTGTGCTTTGTTCTGCAAAATAGCCTCTACCATGACTTCGGATCCATTGTGTACGTGCTAATCCCTCTTTCTCTTTCGCAGTCCAAGGTGTAAACAGGAAAGCAATGTACGACAACGGCTCCTTTAGGGGAGAAGGGGGTAGTGCACTGAAAGAAAAGATTGGTGTCGCGTTCTGACGGCGGGAAGTGTTTCGGACATACCGTGCTGAGTTCGTGTGCCAGGCCTTGTGATGGTCTCCACCATATTCCAAGGCCATCGTACACGTGATCTGCGGGAGATGAGTAATTTGTTGCAGATCTCAGTCGGGAAGCATACAAAGAACCCCCAATCACCACCCTGTGTGACTACCAGGTTGTGAACAGTGTACGCATTGGAAGAAGTATGATCGCGTGACCTTACCGTACTCGTCGTATCCCAACGCCAGCATCAGCTTGTGTGCAACCTATGAGGAGGTATGAAAGATCGAAACGGCTGTCACATGTGTGAAAAGTACCTCTGCGTACTGTTTCCCTCCGAACCCTGGCTTCCGGGGAGCTTCTGAAAACCCATAACCAGGTAGACTCAGTGCCACTACATGGAAGCTAGGGTGGTCCGGGGACGATTCGGTCAACAGCGGGAGCAACTTTCGAACCTCGTAAAAGCTTCCTGGCCCTAGCCACTCCATGAACAACCTGTGGAACACGAACACATGAAACTACGTACATCCATGGCAATAGAGTAACGGAACGGCGTTGGCCGTGGAACTCTTTTGGTGCACGTAGTGAATGTTCAGCATCCCAAAGCCGTCCACGCCAACGTCTCTCGTAAACATGGGCAATGCGTCGTTGAGCGCCTTTTCGTGCTTGCGCCAGTCGTACCCGCTCTTCCATCGTTCTACGAGCCTCTGGACGTCGGCCAGAGGAACCCCGTATTGCCAATCGGCATTCTCCAGCTCGTCGGGAAAGGTGGTGAGTTCGAGCTTTCTGCGGAGGAGGTCAAGTTTGTCGTCGGGAATGGCGATGGTGAACGGTCTCTCGGTCATGATACCAATATGGATCGACAGGAAAGTGATTCGCTCTGATAGTGTTGGTGTTGGTTGAGAAGCTGGTGACTTGGGGCGAGTCTTGCTACTACTGACTCGTAGATAGTAGCAGCGGTCTTGACTCCTCCAGTGCAGACCCGCACGGACTCGTTCTTTCTGATCCGACTTGGTGGCTAGATGAATGGTTACCGGATGAGGTACTCGTCGGCTAGTCGCTCCTAGAATCTATTCAATTCCATACCACCACCTTTTCGCAGTCCATCGTCGTCATTCGCTGTGGAATCATCACTGAAGTACTGACTTGCCATTGGTCGAGCAGCCCTAAAAGTTATTGGGAAAAGTAGCTGCCAGTCACCTTTTGACATGTGAGCAGTGCACTCTCAGTGCGGGCCTCAACAAAGACTTCTGTGTAAGCCCCACTGGCATCCTAGTCACGTGTACGATACATATATATCCCCGCCGCCTCATAGAGATAAAGCAGTAGCCCTTGTACCTGTACCTCGTAGTCCCCGTATAGAGCGTGGTCCAGTTCTTTCGTGCCCGCCCTTCTCAGTGTTTCCGCCGTTTTGGCCACGGCCGGTTTCCATTCTGCAGCCGAAACTCCGATGCTCGACCCATTCCTGTTCCAGTTTCCCCTCCCCGCTCCCGCCTACAGCCATCGGCCGTCTACATCCCTGTACGTGGAGTGAACTTGATCTCACTGTCGCGGGGGTGATGTTCTTTGAAATCTTCAGTATGATTGACCCGTTGTAAGGTAAGTTCAGGTTGCTTAGTGCGATATTCGCAAGTCCAGACGGCTGAAAATCTCCCTCAGCATCCGTGTCTGCTGCGATGCAGTTAGCCGTCGGCCACTCGTGTCAATTTTTATCGCACCACCAGCGACGGTGTGTCATTTGGAGGAGCTTGCTGCTCTTTTATCAAGAATCGCGCGAGGTGACTCGTAACAGGCGAGTTGTCATATTTCAGTATGGTCCGCGGGAGTGACATGCAGTATCTACAGTCATCGAAATATACTTTTTACCATAGTATATGAACCTGTTTCATACCACGAATCACTGGCAAAGCGGAAACGTCCCGACTCGGCGTATATAAACTGGAACCACTTACGAGGTCGAACCATTCAACGCGACCGGGGCTAACGTCCAGGGCTCAGTGCGCAGCTGCACCCAAGAACGTACCACCTTGAACATCCCGTGCACCAGGGAATCATCAGGGAACTCTTGGCGTCGCTTTGAAGTGGCGAAACTGAAGCCTAGGACGACCGAATCCAAGGTGCCGAGTCCATTCTGATATGATGCGTAGACCTCGGGAAGGCGTCAGTCGAAACGAAAACGACGAACGTTCCGTCCAGCAACTGCTATTTGGTCCACTCAGAGCAGACCATCTACTGACTTGAAGCCTCTTATTGGGCAGATCGTGAAATAGAGGTTCACCGTTACCCCATCAGCGGGAAAAGATGGCGAAGCTGATGTTTGATCGAATGTACTCGGTCTTCGCGGCAAAATGTCAGGGTCCCCCGGGAGCATGAGCTAGCCCGCAGACCTGCAAAAGGAGCGAGGACTTCTGTGTCTATGGCCGAAATGCTCAACTTTCTAGCCTCCTCATCTTGTTCGAGAAACAGCTTTGCGAGTCCAAGAGGGAGCCGATCCGTGGCTTGGATGTCGCCCATGCCTTGTTCCGCTTGGCGAGTGTCATGTCCGTGACGCAGAGAAGATGAGTTGGAAGGGTGTTGAAGACTTAGGTTTCAAAAGTGGTCTGAAGACGCTGGTGTGCCACTGGCAACGTCTCGCTTTCAGTGAGGGTGAGTTGCAGGATGGGCAGGGCTGTTGGAGGTGGCGTGGCATGGCGTCCGGGCGAAGACCTGCTTTGAGTGATCCTTTGCGGAGTTGCTGCGTCCGCGACGACTGCGTTGGTATATCCCATAATCTGATGTGCCAGTCATCGTTGTAGAGGACTGGCGTCGTGAAAGGCAGGGTGCGGCGTCAGGACCGGGCCCGGATGTTGCCCATCTATCCCGATTGTCACGATGTCGGTGGTAACAGGGGAGGGACCGGGACCCTGCGGGAGATGGTTGGCACGATGCCTGGACGAGCCAGAGTTTGCTGTGATGCGGGTTGTGTGTAGGCGGGGGTGTAGTATGGGTTGTCGTCGTCGTCGGGCACTGCAAATAGTAAATACATCGATAATCGGCGTCGTGGACACTGATGTGTACATAATAAGTGACCGTGACGCTGATTTTCATCATTGCTCTTGTCTGACACTGAAAATCAGTGTTGTCTGAAATTTTCAGTTGTCGAAGCTAAAGTGGTTCTAATTGGGTCTTGATCGTGAGCGGGACAGACGTGCACTTCCTGAGTCAAGTAGTACGTGAAAATTTGATATATGTAACCACAATGGTTTATTACTTGAAACAGCTCTGTAGCTTAACGGTTAGTTAATATGTTGCGACGCTAAGTAACCAATCGGGAGGTCGTACGTTCGAATCACGGTTGTGGCAACACTTGAAATGTAACCACCTCCAATTCTGAGCGGCCACATCACTTTTTTTTCGCATCGGAATACATCCATTGAGATCGATTTTGTGAATTTCCGACTAATAATGCAC
>QGOI01003162.1:0-22133 GCA_003313885.1 Boletus sp. MG55
AATGTCATTACTCTACTATAGGCCCGGCTTCCAGGGCTATGCGAAGGCACGAACTAGCAAACGATTCGAGGGTGGACGGGTGCCTTGACTCCTGAGAGTCTTGTTCCAGGTATGGATGTCTTTCTTTGCGAAGGCATTTCCCATCATCGAACCTACCACTGTGTACGGATGGCATGTGAGCAGTGTTTCAATGACTCAACCAAGTCAACGCTGGTGCAGGCAGCCTTATCAGAGTCCATGCGAGATGACGATGGCACAGAACGCTTAGATCTTCCTCAAGTTGGGCCCTTCACCAACATTGTGCCGCAATCCTCCTCATTCTCGTTACCTAGACGAACTTGTTGCTTCGTATCTAGAACAAGAACAAGTCCGGGTAAGTATGATTTCTGGGAAGAATGTCTCGCTTACTACTCAATACCCCGACAGTTCAAAATGATGACAAATGATTTCAACGCATCGAGATTCCTGAGCTTCTCTTCCATGGAGTAGGGTAGTATGTATCCCTTCGTCATCACTGGCTTTCAGGTCGGCGCCGTTCTTCCGCCGTAGTAAGTGCATACGTGAAGAGTGAAATAGGGACTGCGATCCACATTGTTTCCCGACTGTGACGCGTTGTGCAACGCCGGTATCCCAACAAGTAGGTGAATAACAGTGATCTGCTGCGACGTGGTGAACTTTGGCTTATGTTTAACGTTTGACTCTCATGTCGCGGCAGTGCTTCCACCTGTGTAGCTCTTCACCTAAGCCATGTGTCGCACTTAAGGCTCTTTTTGACACGTGTAGTCATTCGTAGGACTAGTCGGAATGGAGAAGTGACACGTTTAGAAGGCTTGTCTAAATGCATCGCGGCAGGCCTCTCCTCCATGTTCCGAGCTGGCTTGTTGCGCAGCATGGTTAGGGGGAGAGTAAGTATGACAATTCAAAGGCACCTCGAAACGTGCGTTCAATATCACACACCGCACCCAGACGAATGCGTCGGCAAAATGCGGTCTCCGTGCACCATCTACGCACTCGAATCTGATGTATACAACCGAGTCATATTATTTCCACTACCTTCACAGTGATACCATCTAGAGAGACTCCACTGCGCACTTGTATGACAATATCATGATCCGTCGCAACCCGCGTGTACACCCCATGTCGTTGGATTGAGAGCAATAGCGCCGTCATAGGCTGTCTAAGACAAGCAGCGAACCTGAGCGCTCTAGTACGCTCGTCGAACGCTGCCGAAGGTGAGGGGGTCAATAGACTGGAGGGCGTTGACGGGCCCAAATCCTCGTATGGGACGTTGAGATGATCTGATTGACCATGATCGTTGTTGGGCGTGGGTGGTCGAGTCGATTCGTCGGGGTTTTCGTAGACGATGGACACTGCGCGTGTCTCTGAAGGATGACCAGAGGTGGACTCAACGTCCGCCTCCGCGTATTGGTGGGAGCTATGCGGTAAGGCCAGGTCCCGAAGTTCGTGAACCCACGGACACACGAGCAACAGGCCTTTTGGCGGGAACCTGTCCGTCGTGCATATCCTCGTCGCTTCCAGCGCAGCGGCGCTCGCGATATACGCATTAGTTGTGTCCGATTCGCGATCCGGGTCAAAGGCGGTGACACGAAACGCGATGCAAGGCAGATGCAAGCGCCAGCCATTGAATTCTGCTCGGGGCTGACGGGCCACCTGGTCGTAGAGCGCCAAGGCTTGCGCCTGGTCCTCGCTTTGGAATGAAGGCTCCAGCTCCGACACCATTCTTTGCATCTCACTTTCTCCGATAGACACCGGCGTGTGGCATGACTCCTCGTATGCCTTGATTTTGGTGGGTAGACAGCTATTCAGCTCGGACGGCTTTCCTACCCAAGCTAAACAACCGACATCCCCTGATTTGGAACAGGTGACGATCTCCTTGAGCAGTCGTCCGACAGCCTGATACTGCCTCTCGCCGGGTATCACAGACATGGTGACACTGAAGATGCCAAAGAGACAGTAGGCGGCGTCTTCCGGCACCGTTGTGTCACGTTTCGATGCCATACGAAGTTTCCAGTGCACGTCATCCAAACTAGGGTGAAACGAGAGCAAATCGTTTGCAGGTACGCCGACTGCATTTGCTATCTCTTCCATAATCACGTTGGACAATTTGTGATTGGCATGCGGGTCAAAGAGGTATGGTGTCCAATCAGCGTGAAAGAATCGAATAACTGGGGGTGCGAGGAACTCTTGTAGCGTCCAACCGCGCGTGATCCATGCGCTCCGCGTCAGTCCTCCAGGCAGCGACGAAGGCGGCACGTCCCAGAGGTAGATAAGGGTGAGAGCAGAGTGATGGTACCATCTGAACATGGAGTTGATAGACTTTTCGAATTCCCGTTGGTTCTTTTGGTCAATACAACACGTATCGCTCCATGCCCAACGGTACCCTGCCTCGCCAGCCGTTTTGCAAAAAGTCTGTAGTTTGATGACCGTAGGAATTTCTTCCGCCGGCAGACTATATACGGATTGATCCCCGACATCACTGCACAGAGGTTCTCTGCCTTGCCATCTGTGGGAGAACATGACGTATTGGAAAAACTCCTTGACAACGTGCTTGATGCGGGCAGTGTCCATACAATCCGTCATCGACACGATGAGCTCCCCAAAGACTGGGTCACCTTCGAAAACGCTTCTTAAACGAGCTTCCTCGCACAGATGCCCAGTCTTGGTGTCTATCATTCTGAGTGGAGTATTGTGGAGGGTCTCCTTGACGGTTTCGTCAATGGCCGCCCTCGCATGTTCTACAAAGATACTAAGCTGGATACACCTCTTGAGAACGGATGTGTACTGACGACTTTCGGGTAGCTCGTTCCATGCCTTGGTGATTTCGTCATATCGTTGAAGATTATAAAGTGCACGCCATCTCATTTCGCGGGCTTGAAAGAGCGAAGCGTTCCGCATAGTAGCCTGGATGAAAGATATCATCGAATCTGCCGTAACGAAGATCGATTGTAGGATATACCTCATTTGCATCCATCAACGCATTTTCCCATGAGCCCCTCGCTGCGTATGCCTCGCCCCGTTTAATGAAGATACGCTCCGGCGATACTGGATTCAGGTCCAACGCTGCAGAGTACCAAGCGACGGCATCGTCATGATTATTGTTGCGCATGGCTTCTTCTCCAAGGCTCTCAGACGCCTCAAGACATTGTATTTTGAAATCTAATCGCAAGCTTTCAGACCGTTTAAGCCGATTTGGCGTGTGCATGCTTACCGCCAAGCCATTCATACATTTCCTTTCTCGCGCCTACCTCTTCTTTCAGGTCTCTCTGCATAACAAGCAGGGAGTCTATTGCCTCACGCACGCGACCGGAAGCGAAAAAGGCTTTACACTTTTGCTGATGAATGGTACGTTCGAGCCCAACGAGGTTCCAGCCAAAAATCTTCCAGGAAAATCAGCGATATGCTAAAAAAAAGGGACGAATGTCTTACCAGTGAAATCGTGTTTAGCTCCGGAACTTGTATGAATGGACCAAGATCTTGTGCCATTGCCAAAAGTTGTATTGCCTTGTTATGGTTTTGCTCCACCATAGAACGTTCAGCGAGGAGAATGAGTATCTGCGCCTGCATACAGTATCAGTAACAGTGATGGTTGCATTGCTTGAGCAGTATTTACCTTGACCATGGAGCGGATCGATTTAACGTCCAGAAAACAATCAATAGGATCAATTTCATAATGGATGACCTCGACTTCATCAAGACACCCGACTTCAAACAGAATAACGAACTGCGCGCAGCGATAAATTCAGGGACTGCTTGATATGATATCGTTCATCTTACCTTGATGAGGTCAACAAATGGTCTTGCGTCGTCATCGCAGATGCGAAGTGCACAGTTGAATACTTCTGTTGCCTCTTGATGGTTTCCCTGCCCGAAAAGCGCAAAACCTTTCGCGACATAAGCTAGCGGCGGTACATCGGCGTCATTTGACTCCATGAGCAACCAATTTAGTCAATTGATCATGGAAGAGGAAGTGCAAATTACCAGCTTCGTTTGAGCGTCCTCCACTGCTTTGTCCCATTTACGCATCCGCGCACGAACAAGAGCACGGTTAGCAAGCGAATACGTGACGAACTCTGGGTAATCCGGATTCGTGATTTCCTTTGACAAGATTTCCTCGGCCTTTTCCAAATTTCCCTGTCTCCATGCTTCGTGCACTGCTTTACTCATATACGTGAACTACAGTTCAGAGCCATCAAAATAATGAGTGACAATGTAGCCTGACCAGATCAATCTGAATTTACTTACGGGCTGTGAATGTTTCAGAGAGGGTGCTAGACGCTAAGAGATAGAAATCAGTTCATAAAAGTTGTAGAACACATCAACATACTTACATGAAAGCAGTGGGATATCGGAACAATATCAGAGAGGCTCCGAATGGAGATTTCCTTATCCATTCCTCCACTAACGAGGTGATAGTCATCCGGTGAGATGGCTGCAGACAGTACTTCGCGAGGTTGAATAAGAGTAGGGTGGATTAGTTGACACGTGTTGACATCCCAAAGGTTGAGAGAGCAGCTCGAAGCTGAACCAGCAACGAGAAACCGATCATTACTGGAGATGCAAAGGGAAGTTACAGAATCGGAAAGCCGATCCCCTAATCTCGACTGGATCGATTGGGTTGCCATGTTAAAACATCTGATTGAACCACGAGGGCCCCCAGCGAAGAGCCGTTGGCCGTCATGGGACCAGGCAAGCGAGTGGGTCGGTTTATTATCAGCTGAGAGAGATGCTAGGTGGTCGCCAGTGCGACTATGCCAAATGCGGATCGAATGGCAGTCCCAGCCAGTGCAAGCTGAGGCGAGCCGATCATCTGTTGGAGAAAACTTGACAGAAGAAACCTGCGATTCCTGGTGCTTCAATGGACCTGCAATACGTTCCCCGCTTGCCAAACACCAGACGATCACTGAGCCATCTTCCAATCCAGCTGCAATGCACGATGAGTCTGATGAGATGTCCAGTGCTGTGACGGCCTTCACGTAGGGATCAGATGACTCCCAGACCTTTTGGTGATTGTTTGCGTTCCAAACTGTTACCTTGCGATCAAATCCCCCACTTACAATCCACTTTCCGTCCTGTGAAGCAACCACAGAGTTCACCGCACCATCGGACTTCATCGTTGGTCCTATCTCGCGACAATCGCGCACGCTCCATCGTCGAATTGACCCATCCTTGCAGCCGCTCACGATGTCCTTTCCGTCAACGAGAAAGACCAACGACGTTATTGGACTTGCAAGGGTATGGATACGGCGTCGTTCTGGATTGGCATCGTGTGAGGGATTATAGCAGTTGGACTCGCCAGGCTTATCTCTCTCACCCTGTGGTCTGTCCTCTTCATAAGATGATGGTCTATCCGGTGATCCAGTGCGGTCAAATTCTTTGTCTCCACACTTCGAGGGTTCTGTAATAATTCCTCAGTTAGAAATGAAGGTAACGCGATCCTGGACCGGTAGATTACCCTCTGATGCTGTCACGCTTTTCCGCTTTCGAAGCAGCCCAACCCACCGCCGCATTGGTGTGGAAGGTGGATCTGGCCAAGTAATAAAGGAATGAAATCTCAGCGTCCTGCAAGCAATAAAAATAGCACTGCACTCACGCTTGTCTCCTCGTGTCTATTTCCCAGAATGGCTTCACCGGGTCTCGAGCAAAAAAGGTGATTGCACTTGAACGACTGTTCAGTACTCAGCATCGTTCAGGGTTCCCATTGGCGGGGGTGCCAGTGGCCACCAACCCTTCGGGAAAGCCTGAGCGATGTTCACATTGGAGTCCGTTCAGGTTGGCTGGCATGTCGACATGAAGTTGGAGGCATCATCAGGGTCACAACGATGGATTTTGGGTCGGCGAATTACTGTAAGGAAGTTCAAGTTGAAACTTGGGAGCGACTCGTAGTAATTGTATGTCGGGATGCTGAGCTCAGAGCGCAGGAGGATCAGCCACTTAGTTGAGTCAGTGCTGAACGACTTCCAAGCGCAAAGGGTTTGGCGCAACGTTGCACTGGCCGCCATCATTTGACTCACGATGTTTGTTCATTAGCGACTCTGAAAACATTCAGAATACAGCATTTCATTTCCCCTCCAACTTCTTGCTTTTGTCTCAGTATACTAAAGTTCTCGGCGCGGCGAAAACATGCACGATTCACCGCAAGACGTGTACGCGAAATGTCTACCAAACAGTCGCGGATACCCATTGTGGTTTCCCGAGCCCAGCAATACTCTCCCTACCACGTATCAACAAGATGGACTTCAGATTGGGGATGTCGGCGTGGTAGATCCGGCAGGCAGGTTCGACGTCCTTCTCAACATATGTCAATCTTCCCATCACGCTCTCCATCAACATCGCGGGATTCTTGATAATTTCAAGTTTGACCCTGTCATTCTCGACATTGACCAGGAAGTCGATGTCAGATCCAACGCAGATCCCCCTGGTTGTGTTCTAATTTCATCTGGAATAACACGTATACCCAGCGAATCACTATCAAAGTATGTGAATGACAATGAAGGTGCACATTAGCACTGACTCTAGTGTACAGTGTCGACAACTACGAATTCGTTCCCACCTCCACCGAAGGCGCGATTCTCATCCTCCCGGATGGTGCTACACGCCACGATCTCATACCGAAAGAGCGGTTTCGCGAGATGGCGATAGAACACGCATTCGACTGGTATGAAATTGCCAGAAAGCGTTATGGTGAAAACATTGGTGGTTGCTCCCTCTACTTGATTACTGGATTCTATAAATCGCGCTCTTGGTCTCTCGCTTCGTTCCACGACGCTACTGGTACCCAACTAAATGCTCCCCGCATCAAAGTGGTACAACGGGATAGTGGAGACGGTAACTCTGCCAGGAGATATTGGGAAAGTACATTCCATGTAGATTCTCGTGATGGTCCTGGGGGTAACCACAGCAGGAGTGTCAATCAAACGGTCTATATAAGCGGGTTCAAGATTGCGGTACGAGATGATGTACTACGGTGGTGGACACAAGAACCCGTGGTTGAGTCTGTCCCTGCTGACCGATCACGCACACGCCCTTGTCGTTGCGTGAGGGTTCTGAAGCAGTTGTTCGACGGCAAACGTGGATCGAAGTACCATCATAGAAGAGGCGGGAATGGAAATGTGAATCATGTACCGGGATTGACGCAGGTCAGTTAACGCTCGGCATGCCACATTTGCAAGACTAACCAATTCATTAGCCTTTTCATCCATCCGACACTATCAATCGTTTTCTGTTAAACCAGGTGGGCGTGGTAAGCAGTTAATACTAAATCACTAAATGCCTTCTGGCCAGGATCCCGATGCTTTGGTGGCTATTACCCATGACAACCAGTGGATATCTATGATTGAAACTGTTCGTTGTCATACATTTTATTGGTTTATTTTTTGATTGTCCACCAGGGGAAATTGGCGCCCGAGGACCTGGCACGAGAAGACCTCCTCGAAGAACATTTAATGGACAATTATTTGTTGACTGCACAGCCTGAGAATAGTGAGTGGTTGATTATTACATGCGTTTGTTCCTGCTGACTCTTGTTAGATGCGGTTTATCTGGAACGCAAAAGGTCTGCTTTCCTCACATACATTTTTTTTCATTCTAACGCGGTTGTGCTGACAGTGGGCATGCTAATAGTTTGGGTCCAGCAAATACTCATCGTGTTATATGAGCCAGGTATTCAGCATGAACCTTCCTATAAAATGGAGAAATTCTGGTATCCTACGCCTTCCAGTCACCAATCTCATGTTGCCATTACACGTACGTACGCTCATTCCTATGCACTCGTGGAATTTTAATGATATCGTTCAGGTATTCGGGCTGAAAATGTTGCCACCGGTTTGAGGCGAATCCCCTCTGGGTTTTCTGTCCTAGTTGAGTTTGAGGGTAGTCAAAAGAGAACGAAAAATAGATCAGTGCTGCTCGACGAGAGCATTACTGAGTGGGATGATCTTGTTCTGCTGTAAGATATTCATGATTTATTTTTCCTTGCTGACGTTCGTGACTTCCAGTCCTTCAGAATCATCTATCAATGTTCGACTTGCCGTTTGTGCGTCCTTTGAGATGTCTCCCATACTGGGAAAAGGAGAAGTCCTCTACACGTCAGAAAGAAGCATCGCAGAATGGACTGACAACGTTCACTGTAAGTGTCATGATTTCAGTGAACTATCTGTCACTTCAGCTTTGCACAGCGATCACATTTTCACCAGGGGGTGGAACAGTCACATCCTCTTGCTGTTCACTCCTTGTAACTGTCGAACGACAAACTGTCAACTATTTGCTAGCTGTTTCATGTCAGAATAGTAATGTAAGGGAGCTTGCTTTGAAAACATCATGCATCATGACTGTCGCTGATCGTGCCTGATTAGTCGGACTGGGAAGGATCCTCGGACCTTGCACAACTGACGGATCTGGGACACGATGCCCTCCTCGCATATCGCAATGACCCAACGAAGGAGAATCTCTGTACCTCTTTGCGACATTTCCATCGTGCTCGAGAAATATGTACTCCCGAACATCGATGTCGAGTCGCTGTACTACGGAACTTGGCCATGGCGAAGTTCTTCCATTGTCAAGTTACCGGTGCATACGCCGACCTCGAAGAGTCCATCTCATTATATCTGGAAGCACTTGATTTGTGCGTCGCTGGCCACCCGGATAGACCTACGACATTGTTACACCTAGCTCAAGCCCTCGTATATCGTTATGGGAAACACGGATATGAAGAATCTGTTGCGGGTGAAATCAAGGATCTCGTAACTGAGATTCAAGGTGTCTGTCCAGGGAACACCCATGAACGTCGAGCTGCAGAGCTCGTACGTCAGACGTGCACAAGATACATGGCCACGAGCCGCAGTAACCCGACCGAACTCAATGAATTAATCCCGGAGTTAAAGGACGCCGTCAAGGTGCCACCAGACAGTTATTTTGACAGGCCACACCGACTGTATAACCTTAGCGTTGCATTGCGACAACGCTTTGAGGTAGACAGCAAACTCGATGACCTCGTCGAGTCGATTGTGGCGAATGAAGAAGCCGCAAAACTCACCTTACCCGGAGATCCTGATCGCCCCGAGATGCTTATCACCCTTGGAGCTTCATTCCTCAAGCGCTTCGAATGCATCGGCGACATTGCTGACCTCGAGAAGTCGATTTCCGTGAGCAAAGAGGCTGTACGGCTGACTCTTAATGGTCATCTCAACCGCCCAGAGTTGCTTACCAGCTATGGGATTGCATTGCTTAGACGTTTCGAGCAAGTTAGCAAGCCGGCCGACCTTGACAAGTCGTTTTCAGCTCTCGAAAGAGCGGTGCAGTTGGCTCCTTTGGGTCATCCCAACCGGCCACAGATGTCCCTCAATCTTGGAAATACATCCTTCTCACGCTTCCAACGATTCGGCGAGCCTGGCGACCTCGACAAGTCGATTTCTGCCGTTCAGGAAGCCTTACAACTCACCCAAGACAACCGACTGAATCGCCTCGAGATGCTCGCCATCCTTGGCACATTGTTTCTCATACGTTTCCGGCTCCTTGGCTTCTTTGACAACCTGCAACAGTCTATTCACATCGTTTGGGAAGCAATGTTGCTGGTCCCTAGTAACCATCCCTCCCGTCCAAGACTACTTGGTATTCTTGGCACCTCCCTTCTCATCCGTTACCAGAAACATGGCGAGGTCTCCGACCTAGCAAAGTCGATTTCCATGGTCCAGCAAGCCCTACGACCCATCTCGGATGATCACCCTACTAGGGACAAAATGCTCACTACCCTCTGTACTTCAATCCTAACAGGTTTCCAACGATTTGGGAGGTTTGGTGACCTTTCCAAGGCGATGGCTGTGATTGACCCAAACAGGATACCCCGTGCTACACAAGACGGGCGTTTTGACCAGTCCGAGTTACTCGCTGACCTATGTGGTGTGGTGGAGTTATTTACGAGAAAACGTAACTGATAATATGTCCCCGATGTTCAAATTCCCGTAGTTCTATGTTCTACCTAGCCTTGACCTAGCTATGCGTAGTCCCCAAAGCCAGTATGCCAGTACATATGCCATTCAGGCGAGTGTTCAGAGGAGTAAGTTCAACAGCGCTAACTTCTCGCTCACGAGTTATGTCCACAAGCATGATCCGAGGGACTACTATCAATCGAATATCGGTATTTCTACACTACATTGGAAAGAAATGGACTATCGTCCTGACCGAGTTCCTTTCACGGAATGGCGACACAATCAAAAGACATGGGATTAATGAAGGAGCAACGGAGGTGCAGCTGGTAAATCCGGAAATGCTCGCATGACAATAGTTATTAAGTAGCATATCAAACTGGGATGGGCGTCAACAACCGTGAAAGCGCAGGCACGTGTGCTTCACAGATAGCGGAGAACCAAAATTCGTGCTCGGAATTGTGTTGCTTGATGAGGTTATGCGCGAGCTCGTGGGCGAGCGCAAAGAACCTGCCAGATCCAATATGTTATCTATACTGGAAGACAATGATACATGCGGAGACGGAACACACCACGATATTTGGGCTTGCTGTTCGTCACCTTTCTGAACATCCTCATCGTCTGGAATGTCCAGTATGAGCGCTATGTCTGACGTGACACTTGGGCAAGTTATCACTCACGCCATGCTTCAAAGTATCGCAGGTTAAGGAAGATGCTTCCGTTCCGATTGAATGCGATCGGCCCGCCAGCAACGTCATAGACAACATGTAAGAGTGTCAGTGGGAGACCAAATAGCCGAGCAACAGGGGTGAGGACGTTGACAAAACGAGCAAGCTTGTCATACATGCTGGTCATGAACACGTCAGGGTCAGGAACATCTACACAGAAAGATTTTCCATCATTCAGACCTTCAAATCTGTGACAATCACCAGTGTCCGTTGAAAATGAATTACCTTCAGTAGTAAAGACTTTCACATGCACATCTCGCATTTTCCCTAGCCCATCCTATAAGTAACATGAATAATGATAGGAACTCCAGACTCACGACAACGTTTCAGTTTTCCGATTTGTCCAGATACATCACAGTAGCCCACATTGGGGAACTCCCTGATTTCCTCCACCTTGTTGCGGTGATGGAGGAGTCTCCCTCCTTCTGGATTACAAGCTTTGATTGCCTTGCCTACATGTGCTCCTGGGAGACGTATCAATACATGTCAGTGGAAGTACTCGTGGAACTCACGTATATAACTCTGTGGTATCACTTGACGCGGAGTCCTGAAAAGAGGATGAGTGATATGCAATTCGCTTGTTGGTCAGGCTTACCACAAAGGCTGGGGAGATGGTGTACCTCGAATGGTCACCAACGGCCGCGCACGCAGAACAAATCGACGTGTGAAGTTCTGGATTGGGCTGCGAGCATTGTTCGAAGCATGGTCGATAGAATGATGCATTAGCGTGGCTGAAGGAATATTCCCTGATGCAGTCCCTGAGCCACCGGGCATGAGGCGATTTGTAGAGGACTCGGAGTATGCAACAACAGTGTTATGATTGGTCGTCATGACAGATTGCTCGGATATATGATTTGTTGCAGAGATGGTCGTCGTCGTTGGTGGTGTGTAGCGGCTGTCGCACCCTTCTTCCGTCAGTTCCTCTAGCTGCTGTCCATGTTTTTTTGGAATCATGTCAACTACCGAAACAGCATGAACCCATTAGTCGTCCGATTGCGACGAAGGCATACGGAACTGACCACTATACCCTCTTCGTTTCAAAATCTCCAGGGGCGTAGATAGAATCGTCGTAAGGAGAAGAGTGTCGCTGACCTTGGCCGTTCCAAACAGCAGCCGACATAGAGATGTTGCAACTCTTTTTGCCTTGATAAGTACCGGAAACAAGATCATAGAAAGTGAATCGTCTCAACTCACTCATACATGTCCGGTTCCGCGTTGCCTGAAAGCCACAGTTCAATCCGTCCATCTTCGTCACACTTCGTAGCTGCCCACGCATCCTGGGTTAGCGTCGTCTGATTGTTCCCGACGGTGAGGGTTTTGAACACAAGTAGTTTCTCGCAGATCCTGACTTTGAAATTCTCGGAACTGGAAAGCCAAGGGACCGGAGCCTGAACCTGGGTATGGGTATCCTCGCGAAGGAACAACGGGAGCCGTTGAAGAATCAGTGACTGAATTTTAGTAGATATCTTGGCATCCGGTATCTCGTTCGATACTTTGTACTTCTCTTGGACTACAGTGCTCAATCGACGACATCCCAGGGACGCATAAAAGGCTGTTGCGTGACTTCAGCCAGACATAGCCAACGACAACGACACTTGCGCACCTTCTAGCCCTTCCTGGGGTGCTACAAAGATCGTATCTCCAAAGAGTCGGTAGGAGTTCGTATCGTCAGCGATGACAATCTCCCCAGGTTCCCGCAAGGCGCGTTCGTATTCCCATTCCCCTCCTTCAGTGGCTTTCCTACGACGGATACCAAGTAAAATTGGCTTGGACATCATCTTGCTTAACGTAATATTGGGAATACGGCGGCTCCGAGAGGCAAGGTCACGTAGCTCGTCCAGAAAACTTGTTTCCGCAGACAAGACTTAGCTTAGCTCAGATAAGTATCAATTGCAACACCTACCCTTCGTGCCCTCCTGCGAGATTATGGAAGCGTTCGGGATCTTCTACTAAGCACTCTGCAATATCTTTCACAGATGGTTCGTTCTTCGAACCGCAAGCCCTCAAGAACCGGTTTGCAGCGGAACCAAAATCAACAAAGACGAATAGCTTTGTGTGAAATTCGTCCTTCGTACCTTCACCCAAGTAACATTGGGTGGGAGCCAGCTGTCGCCAACCACTAGAAGATCTCGTTGGGACTATAGGCAACTCAGAGAGCTTGGTCAGCTCCCGTTGCGAAAAGCCTGGAATGGTGTTGAAGTAGTGTGCAAAGCAAAGTAAAAAGGACACCCACTTGGGATACACTCGAATAAACTCTCAAACCATTGACGAGCCGTCTCTTCACTAGTAGGTGGCTTGCTTTCCAACAGTTGAAGAAGCGTAGACGTGGGTGGGTGTTGTTGTACACCCAGTTCAGTGACGGGAGCTTTACGATAACTATCTTGTACGACAGAAAAGCCAAGCGCTTTCCATGGAGTACCCAAAAATGCCTGCAACGATGTATTAGCATGAAGAACTGAGGGTGACGAGTCTCGTACTTCTCCCAGCTTTGCCAGACAAAGGCCACGCTCGTTTTCTGCAGGGATGAATGCGAGATGTCGGAAGTTGTCTGGATTGTAATGTGAATATTTCGACCGAAGGTTGTCACACAAATACTTGAAAGCATTTGCCCTGACTCTGGCGTCTGGTGCAGTACTAGTACAGAGCCCTACAATTGTCTCAAGAGGTGGGTAACGGCATAAACCAAGGCGATACAGTAGTTCGGCTAGATCGCACGTGATTATTTGTGCTCCATACAACGAAGTCGACTACTTACCTTGGTCTGATTCATTCCGCCATTTCGACTTGTCACCCCAGTCGATGACGGGCAGCTGAAGTTCCCGGAAGATGTCCAAAGGAGGGTAGAGGTCGAGGGCACGATGACGCGGTCTCTTCCCTATATCTCCTTGGGCACCTTCCTGAGTGAAAGCCTCGAATGATTTTAACTTGGAGAATTCGTCTGGGTTCAGGGTATTCTGTATTTGAACGAGATAGCTGATGAGATCAGATATACTCCAATTCCCGGTTTCTACCATTCTGAGTGCACTGAATGAGTGAGGAGCCTAGCGGTATGTCGTACTTCTTACCTATCTAAAAGAAGTTGAGGTGGAACATGTTTTCGAACGCCAACAGATGAAAGGAACCCTTCCATATCTCCCTTGGTTTCCAACCCCGCAGTGAATCGAACAATTGGTAGGTCGAGATCTCGAAACAAAGCAGTGTTTGCAGTGCTGGAGAGGAATGAATCTTCCGGGGTACAGAGGCCGTGAGATGTAGGAATACAGTTCTTGCCCGCAAATATCGCCTTTGCCAAATGATACAGCGTTTCTGAGGATAACGACCATACGCCAGAAAGGACGCCCAGAACGCGCTCTGCCCATTCAATTGATCGTGTGAAGTCGTGTTTCGGATCGGATGACATTGTTTCTGATTGCGAAATATGTCGGAGCCAGTCAATGATAGTGAACTCTTTCCAACCGAAGCTCATGAGATCCGCGGTAGTGAACCTCCTGGTGATATCGTAGGGCATAAGGGATGCGGGAAGTGGACCATCCAAGGGGATGCGCGCTTTGTTGGACTCCGAACCAATGAAATATTCAACAGAGGATAACAGAAGTTTTGTTCCATTTGCGCTACCAAGGGTAATTGCGCTCAGAAGTTGATCAGCGTTGTGTGCCGAACCATCCTTCAGACTCGTCCACCACTGAAGGCAGGCGACCAGTTCTTCTTGGGTAAGAGCATGTTTGCGGAGGTCTTGCAGGACATCCGGGAACGTTATCGGCGATATCTTGTGTTGGTCAGGTAGTGCCTGAATGAGACGCGGACATTCCTGAATGACATGCTGGGGGAGAATTGGTAGGAACTTGAGGAACTTAGCATAGACCAGATCACATTCTTTTATCTCTGGTGCGGAGCGAACTCCAGCTGATGACAAAAGCCTCAAAGGTGCGGTGGAGCAGCCATAGAATGCGGCCGCTAGTAGTCGCGCAACCTTCTCCGAGGGCGTGGAACGGTGAAAAGTGAAGAATTTGAGGATATGAAGGAACTGCCGTTGCAAAGCATCTTGCAACTCTGCCGGTGGTCGGAAATCTGGAGAACCGTCAAACCCAGCTGCTCCTTCCCACGCGTCTTGAATCTTGGTGAGTTCTAACTCATACACGGCACGAGACAAGAAACCCCCGACATATAATAAGTCCCTATTCCAGACTAGTGCCAATAAAGGATAAGTGTGTATCCGAGATCGAGGAAAGAAGTATTTACTAGCAATGTTCCTATCGCTGGGGGATCGTGAGCAGTTAAATGTCATTATAGGAAATTGACTTACATCAAATCGATTGATTCACGCTCCACAGTTGGAATGAAGTATGAAGCCATGTGACCACCAATTCCGGTCGTTTGTCCAGTGGCGTGGCCCTGGAAATCAAGGTCTGCAGAAAGCATGGCATAGTGGTATGGACACAAACAATGAATATACGTGTGTGCGTAGCCCTGGAAATAGGTCAGCTGAAGCGCTCATGGTTGAAATCAGTTTACAAACCCATTCAAGTCGGCACGGAGTCCTTGGAATATAGAGTCATCCATACACGGCTGATCATTTTGATCTGCGAGGCTCCGATCATATTCGTCTTTCCCGGTCTTCACAGATCTGATTAACAAACTTGAAAAGGACGAGTAGCTTAAATCACTCACATAAATCAAGCCATACGTGAGCCGCGCAGGTGGCTGCTTCTTCGTAGAGCGGAGTAGTTCTGCTGAAAGTTTCTCATCTAGCTCAACCTTCACCTCCGCAGTGAATACAGTGAGATTGACTGTTGTTCTGTGAAGCCGTGGAAGATCTATAGGAAGCTGTGGCAACGTCGGAGTCCCTAGCTGAGGTGGTAGTTGACTGGAAGAGAAGAAGCTTCCCCTGTTTTGGGACTCGCAAACCCCCTGATATGGCGATTTCCGGGTTCTCGTGGCATATACCGCGTGCACAACCTCCGCCTCGATCGTTATCGCTAGTTAAATATAATCATCCACGCCAAATAATGCAAACACAAAGTAGACCCACGATGACATTGAATATCTTTCACATTCATAATACTCGAGGGGCTAGAACATTTCAGCTCCCCAGGAACGCCGATGGCCTGAACAGCGCCTGGCAGTTTCTTGATGCGTCCGATACAGTATTCATCAACGAACACCCCGAGTTCCCTTAAATTGACCATGAACGTGATTGAAGATGTAAGGAATCGCATGAACTCTACTACTGGCGGTATGGGACCCGCTTCGCGTAGGGGCATCTCGAATGTTGTCCATGGATTTGGAGCCTCTCTCGAAGGGAGATTACCACGGCGAACATATAACTAATGTCAAGGTGAGAAAGTGACTCCTCACGAACAATGATCCGGATACCTGATCCTTATTATCTTTCCAGTAAAATTGCATCCCATGCCCTGCGATGACATTTGTACCACATACACCCGAAGAGGATAAGAACATACCTCCAGAAGATACGAACGGACATTCCGTCACGGAGAATAAGCTATAAAAACCTAAAAAGAATTGACGCGGCACTTACGAAAGGACAATACATGGTACTCACCGACACCGAAAGTACCAATCTTCTCCGGGCCAGGGTTGCCCTCGGCTGAGGGGGGAAGAGCATGGGTAAAGCGGCAAAAAAGTATAATAATACACACCAATTTTAGGGAGTCGCGTCCAATCTTGCTCTGTAAACGCTTCCCCATTGTTTCTGAACGTCCATTGCGTAACCTTGAAGGGGGTGGGATCAGCAAAGCAGAGTAAGCATGGAGGGGCCGAACATCAATACATTGGTAGACTCCAGATCAGGAAGTGTTGGTACATCGAGGCTTGCCTCTTTTTGCTTTCTCCGATTCAGGTATGCTGCAGTCTCGAAGCGAATCTCAACCGCGTGTGATCGAGCGTCGTCAGAATTCTGAAGCAGTTCTCGGAATACTGACGGAACAAGGCATTGCATTGAGAGAACAGGCAAACATCAAGTAGATTTCTTACAGGTGAACTCGCCAGAGTAGCGTGCCAACACCTTATCAATCAACGCACGCTGGTTAACCTCGACCGGTTCATCATTCCCAGTTCGCCACTGCAGGATTCCGAAGTGAGTCAAAGTATCAGAATGAAAGGGTGATCACGGATCATTCAGTCAGACACACCAGTTCTTCACGGTCTTGCATTCCGAGTTCCTGGGCTCCAAGTCGTCGAATATTATCGTGAATTGGATAGGCCAGAAAATAAATGCTCTGAAATGCTTTGGATAGTTGATGTTATGGGATGTGGAATGGCGTGTGCTCTGTGCACAGGAACAAGTTCCGAGGCGCTAATCTGTTCGGGTCCCGCTGTGGTCACCGTGCGGTTGTGATTTACGTGACGCGCAGTCTAAAAGTACCTTGACAACTTCCTAGCATCATACCAGGCCTGTTGGGACTATGGGGCAGAAAGTAATTCAAGGAGTACTGAAGAATGAGACCACATACCTCGATTCATGTGTTACTGAATCGTGGAACGCGGCATTAATATTGGAATGACTCAGGGAATCGAAAACTACTCTGTGACTCAGCCTGCCAGGCAGCTCGGATCGAGTCGAGAACTTCAAAGTCGCCAGAATTTCGTCTTATTCGTAACATCTTGCCTGTGGCCTCCGAACTCAGGGAAGCTGCAAATTTTCGACATCTCGGATCCGCCGGGACATGTCAATGCAGACTCTGTGTTCGATCGTCAGTTGGACTCGGCCTTTCAAGAAGAACCCCAGGTAACATGCAATGAACACCAATATTTGAGGTGTCTTTGAATGTCAAGTCAGATGTGCCCATCGACTCGGCTTTCAGAATGCAATTTCAATTTTAAGGCTGCAATCATTAAACCATATCAAAGTAAGCTAGCATTGAGTTGAATCAAGCATCCTGTACATCCTATGATGTACATGTATAGCTCAGAATCCGAGGCTCAGAGTCTGGCAACTTGCCAAACGAACCGTACTTACATATCGGTGGTCTATGATTATGATACGGACAAGATCCTCTTCTAGAACTCAATCTGAAAGACCCGTCACTGCTTGAAGTTGCACTCAAAATTTTGTCCGGGACAGATTCAACTTCGACAGGCTGTGCGCGTCTCGATCAGTCGGACATCGGAGAGTGTATTACGTGATATTTGAAGCGTTCTCATTGTCAACGTCAACTTGGCGGCTTGTCAGGCACAACTTCCAGGCCGTCACAGACCTTCAGCAACTCAGAGCCAACGAAATCACCACTGAAACGGATACAGGACAGGACTGGTTGCTCTGGAACAAAAAATCGTCGGAATACTCGGATTCAAGAGGTAACTGGACTTGGAAGATGTGATTCACAGGACGTCCTGTCAGGGAGCTATCAAGATAAACAGGTTGACGGCCGAGGTTCACATGTTCACATCGGAAGATGCCTGGCAGGGCCGACTGAAGCGCTGAGACGTGACTTGGCTGTGAGAGCAGAGATCAACATTTATCAAGTGAGTTATTATTATATAGAGTTTTCCACCAACTTGGAGCGCCCCCTCGGACTCTTCGTCAGAACAAACCGGGTTTGGACGGCTTCAGTGAACGGCTTATCCTTCCTATCCTTTGCTTTGCAGCCGGAACTCTGTAATTTGTACAGGCACAGGATATGCTACGGCCCGGACCACATTGCCCGACGGTCCATCTTGCTTTTCACACGTGAAGTGACGACATGAACGACTCCCCGCAAGATGTATATGCAAAATGTCTCCCAAATAATCGCGGATATCCATTGTGGTTTCCAGAACCGAGCAGCACGCTCCCATCCAGCTACAGGCAAGACGGGCTCCAGATCGGGGACGTTGGCTACGTCAGCCAGAAGGGCAGATTCAACGTTCTGTTCAACATATGTCATGGCCCAAACCACGCTCTCCATCGACGTCCTGGTGTCTCCCTCAGCTTCGATCCCATTGCACTTGATATTGATCACGAAGTCGATGTCATATCCAACGCTGATCCTCTTGGTTGTGTTATCACCTCCCCTGGCGTAATGCAACAAACTTCACAGAGGTATTTTTTTGGGACATCGAAGAAATGAAACTGATTCGTGGCCTGAAGGCCTGGTCACTACGAATTCATTCCGTCCTCCGCCAAAGGCGCAATTCTAATCCTCCCAGATGGTGCTACATCCCACGACCTCCCAGGCAATGAGCGCTTTCGCAAGTTAGCGATGGAGTGTGCGTTTGACTGGTATGAAATCGCCAGAGCGTACCATGGCGAAAGCATTAGTAGTGGCTCCCTCTATCTGATTACCGGATTCTACAAAGCACGTTCTTGGTCTCTTGCTTCGTTCCATGACACTACAGTTACAGAACCTCAACATATCAGGGTGGTACCACGGGAAGGCGAAGCTACCACCGCCGGGAGAGAGTGGAAGTGTACATTTCCTGTGCAGTACCGTGATGGTCCTGGCCCTGGCCACAACGGAAATGTTAATCAAACTGTTTTCATAAGTGGGTTCAAGATTGCAGTACGGGAGGATGTACTGCGATGGTGGACTCAGGAACCCGTTGTTGAGTTTGTTCCTGCTTTGCGGCGGCGTAAAGATCCCTGTCATTTTGCAAGGTCCTTCATGCACCTAATTGGCAAGAAAAAAAATTCAAAGCGGCGTCGTAGAGCAAATGGGGATCCAGCTGTCAACCACGTACCTGCGTTATCACAGGTGTGCATCATAGGTCGATCTCACGTGTCTTCAATGACTGAGCAACTCTCAGCCCTTTCATCCCTCCGACATTATCAACCGATACCTATTGAATAAGGTTTGAAAGGTGGCATGTCAGAGATCGTTGCATGAATGAATTTATTCTCCCAGGATCCCGAGGCTTTGGTGGCCGTTACACATGACAGCGAGTGGATAAACTTGATCGAGACGGTTCGTGCTCATAATCCTCAACCTATCCCAAATTGTCACCCGTCGTCCAGGGAAAACTCACGCCCGAGGAGCTGGTGCAAGAGGACCGCCTCGGAGAGTTCTTATCGGAAAACTACTCGTTGGTCTCGCAGCCTGAACTTAGCAAGTATTCGATCAACATAATCGCGGCTCACTTCTAATTGTTTTTAGGCGCCGTGTACCTGCAGGGAAAAAGGTGGGCTGTTCTCCCTCAGCCTGTATGAAATGCTCACCAAGTTGTAATTGCCAGCAAGGATGTCGGTAATCAGTGTTTATGGCCATACTTTGTGCTGAGGCAAGTCTGCAGCAGGGGTTGTCGTCTGAATCCGAAGGATTCTGGTATGCTAAACCTTCCACTGACAACTTGCAAATCGTCATCACACGTACGTATCTTTGTAAATATGTCCTTTTGCGGAAGTGTGATATCATCTCACAGGTATCCGAGCTGAAGATGTCGCTGCCGGTTTCAGTCGAATGCCTGTCGGATTCTATGTTCTCGTCCAATTCGATGGTACCAAACGGAGAACTGAGAATAAGCCAGTACGCCTCCATGATAGCATTGTTGAATGGGATGATAGAATTCAAATGTGAGATATTCTCTACTCTACTTCGTTTGTCGCCCCTGATGATTTCAGACCATCTGAACCCTCTGCCAAGGTCCAGTTGTCTGTGTGTGCATCCTTTGAGTTTTCCCCTATGCTGGGAAACGGGGAACTCCTCCGCACTGGTGATATTTGTGTAGGAGACTTACTTGAAAATACTCGCTGTAAGCATTATATTTCAAGCCTTAGTGGCAAATGCTGAAGACCAGAATAGTAATCACATTTCCTCCGACGGAGGGAAAACCTATATTACCTTGTTCCTCGCTCTTAATTACCATAGAACGACAACGTTTCCGCCGGTCGGAGGATGCTTCGGATCATGGCGACGACGTGAGTCGGATGATACTGCGTAATTACGGTGCCCCGCTGACCGTTGTTTGTTGATTAGCTTAACTGGGAAGAGTCTTCAGATCTCGTGCAACTAACTGATCAAGGGCACGAAGCTCTCCTCCGCTACCGCGTTGACCCAAGGAAAGAAAACGTTACAACCTCGGTTGAACATTTCGAGCACGCTCTAAGAACCTGTCCTCCTGGCCATCAAAGTTATGCTGCTGTGCTATGCAATCAAGCCATGGCCTATTTCGTCAACTGCCAGATTGACCGTCTCGAAGACATCTCAACATCTATCTCGTTTTATCGAGAAGCACTCAAGTTGCGGCGTGTTGGCCATCCAGATCGACCCACGACATTGTTGCGCCTAGCCCAAGTTCTTACATATCATTATGGCAAACATGGATTTGAAAGATCCGTTCCAGGCGAAATTATGGAGCTCGTATCTGAAGTCCAGGCTATTTGCTCTGTGGACAGTCACGAATGTCGAGCTGCTGATCTCGCACTGCAAACATACACACTCTACAAGGCCATAAGCTGCGGTAGCTTGACCGATATTGACAAGCTCGTTCCGGCACTTCGTCAAGCGGTGCAAGATATTCCGCACGACTATTTTGACAAGCTTCAAAGACTAACCAATCTAGGTCTCGCAGTACGGATCCGCTATGAGTTTCGCGGCAATCTTGGTGACCTCGACGAGTCGATTGCAATCTACGAAGAAGCCATGCAGTTCACTCCCTGCGGGCATCCCTACGAGCCCGTTATGCTTACTAGCCTTGGTGTTTTGTTCCTCAGCCGATTCGGGCGGTCTGGAGAACTTGAAGATCTCACCAAGTCCATTCATCTCACCGAAGACGCTGTGCGATGCACACCGGTGCATCATTTCGACTATCCTAGCAGGATCGCGAGCCTCAGTAGTGCATTGATTGCTCGCTTTGAACTACTTGATGAAATGGGGGATTTCTCTCGGTCAACCTCCTTGCTCAAGAAGGCTGCATGGCGCACCCAACCTCACCATCCCGAGCGCCCTGCGGTACTCTTCATCTTCGGTGTCTCACGATTCACCGACTTCCACCTACTTGGCGACCATAGTCACCTTAACAGTACGATTGCCTTGATCGAGGAAGCCTTACGACTCACCCCAAATAGCCATTTCGCGCGCCCACGAATGCTTGCCATGCTCAGTTCTTCCCATTTCGCACGCTTCGGAGTCTCGGGCGATCCCGTCGACCTCGACGATTCCATATCCCGCATCCAAGAAGCCGTCGGACTCACTCAAACCGGCTATTTCAATCGCCCCCAGATGGTCGACGCCCTGCATACGTTGCTCTTCCTACGCTTCCAAGCGTTTGGCAGGTCGGCTGACCTGGACAAGTCGATCGGCTTGCTGGAGGAAGTCATCCAAACCATGCCCGATCACGATCCGTCCC
Source organism: Boletus sp. MG55 (assembly GCA_003313885.1). Classification (NCBI taxonomy): domain Eukaryota; kingdom Fungi; phylum Basidiomycota; class Agaricomycetes; order Boletales; family Boletaceae; genus Boletus; species Boletus sp. MG55. The sequence continues at coordinate 21,953 of QGOI01003162.1, forward strand.
AACCCATCTTACTCGCTCGCCTAGGTACCCTGTTCTTCACGCGCTTCGAACAACTGGACGACCTGCCTGACCTCGACAGGGCGATTTCGGCGCTCAAGAGGGCGGTGGAACGGGCGCCCGAGGGCCAGTTGGACCGGCTCGAGATGCTGATCACTCTGGGCTCCTTGTTCCGCGCGCGCTT
>QGOI01003168.1:0-31249 GCA_003313885.1 Boletus sp. MG55
CGGGGAGGGTGAGCGGCTGACCACCTGTAATTGGAGCCTGCCGTTGTTGAGCGGGGCGCAGGACCGTTGGTGACCGTATCGGGGCTTGACAGGAGCGGCGGGCAGAGCAGTGCCAAGGGCGGGGAGGGCCGGCCGGGGCGGCTGACGACCTGCAATTCAGGTTCCGATTGATGTTCCGCAGCACTCACAGTTCTCTGAGCGTGACGCTTCACGTGATGCCCCAAGACTTCCCACGAGACTTTCCCCAAGACTTGCCCCTAGACTGGCCAAACCTCAGACTTTCTGCGAACGTCAGACTGTACCACGGAGGATTATTCGCCAATCTAGCGCCAGGGATTTAAAGACGGTCAGTGGTAGACGTCACAACGGAAGATGCCGTAGTAATAGAGACCAAACTTGGTTACATAAACGTCACCATAGTGTGACGGTTCCATTCCTCTCGTTGTCTATCATACTAGCCTGCGGCTGGTCCACTAACTTGACTAGACTAGTAACCTAAGATCCTTTTTCCTCGGCGCATTCACGTGCATGATCTGAATCCTCCGCCTGGTCACAGTCAAGTTTCCCAGCCTCAGCCTCGCCCGAATTCGAAAACATCCACGTGGGTTATTCCACGTCACGGTGGGTCATCAATGATGTCCTAATATTAACCATCTGCAGGCTTTGTGGCTTCAACATCACCGTGCGAGCCTCAAGGCTCCCAAGGCTCCCACTTGTTACTCCAAAGTCCGGCGTTTCCCTTGTCCAGCCATAATTAGTTTGATCCCCATGCCCGATCAGTCATCATGGACCATCGAAAGCACTGGATAAGCAACTTATACCCAAGGTGGCTTCCGTATGGCAGGTTTAATGGAGTTGGACACTATCGGGTATCGGCCGACACGCAGACTGATCGGTGACGGTAAGGCCGCCGGATTAGCACCTCGAGGACACAACCAGGAATCTCAGCTTTGACCCATCTATACTCATCAGCCACTTTCCGAGTTCAAATTTTCTCGGACATCCCTTCGACGAGCCCAGCTGTAGCGGACACGTCGAAAGGACCCCTTAATACAGTCCGCCGTTGACCTTCATTTTGCTTTCCTTCTCCACCATTTGACATGGGCACCGACTCGGAGCTTGCAAAAAATCCATTGGCTGAACTGTCTGCCGCACGCAAGATAGTCCTTCTTTTACTTTTCTGTTTTGCTCAGTTTCTTGATACTTTCTGCACTGCAGCTTTGTTCTCAGGGATTCCAGTGATTGCTACGAGCACAGGGTTGAATAATAGTCAATCCGTGTGGCTCAACAGCGCTTACCAGCTCTCTTTTGCTGCCCTCCTACTCATTGTACGTCTGCGCCTTCTTCATTCTCGCTCCTTTCAGCAATTCATTGTGTTTGTTTCAGAGCGGACAAACGGATGGAACACAGCCATTGTCTTGGTTCCGCTTTTTTTGTCCGTTCTTCTTTTCGTTTCGTTCTTTGTCTGGGAAGCATGCATTCCAGAGGTCATGCCACGCTGTGTGTATTTTACATACACTTCCCGTTCAAGAATTGTAATCCTCTATAATTGAGACCTCCACGACTATGGTCGTATTCGAACTTCTCACCACTTGTTATTCTTGCTCTCCTGCGTATGCATAGTGGGGCACCATATACTTGCTGTTCACGCGGTCGTGGCAGGAGGAGCAATCCTGGAGTGCTAATGACCTTACCGGGTTTGCCTCAACAAAAGTTCGGCGCCAAGCACATTCTCCTCGCGGGTCTGGCCCTCATGTTGGCGGGAACAATCTTCTTCCCCTTTGCGGACTCCACAAGCCGCTACTGGCCTATCGTATTCCCGGGATTCCTGTTAGGCACTGCAGGGACAACACTCGTGTTTGCCACCACAAAGTGAGCTGGGCAGCCGCTCTTATTTCCTCTTATTATCCTTTTGCCTAGCGTCGCCAATTTTGCCGCAACGCCACTTGCATGGGCATGTAGTACAGTAGGAACGGTGTTCAGCTGTGCTCTTCAACTCGGTAGCGCAGTAATCAGCTCTGTTGCGACGTCCCTCCAAATAAGCGTACAGTCCTTGCCAGCGTCGTTCAAAGGTCGCGCGGCAGCATTTGAATTTTTGATCGCATATATCACACTGCAGATCATATCCGTTCTGGTTTTCGTACGGAAAACGGAGAGAAAGACTTCCCTGAGCGCTCGGTCCGAGTGTGCCGGTCCGGGCAGTCCTCCATTTGACTCCGAGATGGCTCCCAAGTAAACTAGGGGTTGCATCTATTTCAAGTTTGGAATATTATTGTAGACCAATCCTCTCGGATAGGACTCGTGAGGACGATAACTGGACAGTAGATTGGCATGTACGAGGCTTCTTGTGCTACCTTTAGTAGCAGCACCCAGTTTCTACTCCTCCGCTAGCGGGTTACATGTATTCGGGGACGTCGGACACTTGCATCACTACACTTATGTGAAATATAAAATTACCTGTTCTTTACTAATTACCTTGATACAGACCTCACATGTACATCCCAGCGGACAATTTTGTTCCTTCTCAACAAGATTAAGGGTCACTGTTAACTGAGTTGGACACCGTTTGTGTTGGGTCTCAGACTGGTTTATGGATGTCCTATTTTCTTTCTCAATCCACTGTAACAGCTTCCGGCCCATCTGCTGGGTGTCGTTACCCTATGTACTATGTAGGACATGCTAACTGTACGCAATTCGTCAGACTAGCTCACCACATCACTTTCCTGCCCTCTGGGCGAAACCATCGAGACTGGTACATAATATCTGGTACTCAAGCCACTATCCCCCTGGTACCGACCAGTATTTCCATCATTGTGTGGGACTGTGGCATCCCAGGGTCGGTCCACCTTTTTGTTTTGGTGTCTGTTCATGGGGATGCCCTGCGAACTTCGAAGTCTACATGTCCTTAACAGACAGCGAATATGGCGCGCCTGACGTGGTCAACCCTGCTAACGGGATTGAACGAGGAAGATTTTCGCAAGCTCAACCAACAGATCTGATGGCAAATATATCTCCAAGTAAAACGTATCGCATGGCGTTTGCCGCCGCCACGTGGCCATTCCGGATAGGGCGACACTGTTTTAACATCATGGGGTTAGTCTCAACTTTTCCGAATCAATATTACAGTGCAAGGTTGCTTCCCGAACTCGGAGTTGGAAACGGTCCCGCTGGCAGCCTATCTGTCGAGCAGCGAACATTATCACGTAACATTCCTAACGGGTCACTTTGGATGCGGTTTGCTGCCTGGCAGCTGCCTGGCAGATAGCAGGGAAGCCTTGATGCCTCCCAAGCAGCGCTTGGCGATACTGTAGCCCAGTATACATTCGATCACACAGTTCAAGTCCGCGGAGTCGCACGTCGTTCCCGTTCTCACCCAGAGTTCGGACCCTGCCGTTTTGACCTTTGAGGACCAAAGTTCACTTAAGAACCTCCGGCATGTCAGTCCAGTGGATCTTAATCATTCGCGTATCATCGCGACGATACCTTTAGCTGGCCATGTTGGTGTCCGAGCTCGATGCCTTGCAGGCGAACTTGAATCGGGCACTCGACAACATTCGAGCTGAACTGAAGGGAGCAGAACTTCCCGAGTACTCCAATTTCACCTCCTCAAGGCATCCGCTCGACAATCCGGACGTTCTAACGCCTCCCGGGCTGTACGAAGCACGACGGCTTGCATTAGGTGAGGACAGGCTTGACAGTTTACGTTAGCCTGACTTTGGCTGATGCCGTCAATTTGGATAGCATGTGTGGTCAGTTGGCTGTCTACCAGTTATACCTAGACTGAGACTGGTTGCTCACCTTCAGGGACAACTCAAATATCTCTTGCAAGTGCCCTACGAAAAAGTCGTGGAGCAGTCATGCGCCGTGTATGATACCGCCTGCTTGGACATTTTCGTGAAGACTGGCATCGTAGACGTACTCGGCGACCCTGCTCGTGTATCCACTGGTCTGCACGTTCGTAAGCTCTACGAGAAACTAGACCTCAATCCACAGCGCCTCATCACCATCCTACGATACCTTGCGACACAAGGATGGGTACGCGAACGCGAACCAGATGTGTTCGTCTTGAATCGACCGGCATTGGAGCTCCTCCCTGGCAGAAATGGAAGAAACTGGGTCATGTATATATACATTAGCTTCTTTTCAATCATTGCCACTCACTTCCACATCGTTGATCCATTCCGGTAGGACGCCAGGAAAACCGAGGACTGCAGCCTCACTGGTCGACTTTATGACCCACCCAGAATGGAAGCATTCGACGTCGTTAGCACAGACAGCCTTCCAGCTTGCATACAACACAGATGACACTATATTTGCGTATCTGAAGCAACGTCCAAGCGAACTTACCCAGTGGGCATCTTCCGTACGCGTAAGTCAATCCTGAAGTTAATCATATTTCGATACCACTGTCATCGTCGATGTCCAAGTAGTCAATGGGAGACGCGTACGAAGCGGCACTTTTAACAGACTACCCTTGGACATCGCTCGATTCAAAGTTCATCATAGATGCGGGAGGCGGTCAAGGCGCACTCGTGCTCTCCCTTGCTAGAATGTACGTGAATAGAAGCTGGAAAATATAATCTACTTGTAACCTTGTACCTATTTTGCAGTCTCCCTAGCTGCCAGTTTTTGATACAAGAGTTACCAGAGGTGGTATCTCTCGCCCGACGGAATGTGGAACGTTCTTTGCCAGGGGCACTGCAAGATGGCCGTATCCAGGTTCAAGTACATAACCTGTTCCACCCCCAACCTAAGGCAACCGAGGATACTATCTATATATTGAGATATATCTTGCAAGTTCCCCTTCGTCTGGCACTGTAAGCTCAAGTAATTCAGATCCTTAGGCATGATTGGTCGGACGAAGATTGCGTACGATACTTGGCATGGCGCTTCCTTCTCTTCCTCTGACACCGGTTCCCAGATTAAAATACTGCAAAACATCCAGTCGGTCGCACAACCTGAGGCATGTTACTCTCGTTTACCTCTTTCTCGCTCTCATGCGGCATCGCAGAACAAGATTCTCATAATCGAAAGCGTCGTTGTCCCTGCAACCGTCTCACAAGCATGTCTGATGGACAGCAACAGACCTCTCCAGTTCCCATTGGCACCTGTTAAAGATACAATTGGGACCTACAAGCCAACTACTGCCCCGAATTTCGTCCCTGCTAATTTCGGTGCGAACGCAAAGATGCCGCTGGCGCTTGGAGTCCATCTCATGGGCGCTTTCAATGCATACGAGCGAACCCTGGCGAGTCCAATGTTTTTTTAACCTCTGCATGCGAGTGGAAGCTTGATGATTCCTTTCAACAGTTCGAATGGGAAAGGATTATCCAACGTTCTGGTCTCAAGATAGAAAGGGTGAATTCCCTGAGGGCTTTCACCTCCGTTATTGAGTGTAGCATAGCGAAAGGAGACTGGTAGTAACTTCCTTGTGTGGTGTTGTAGGACTGTGTGCTCTATCATGTATGCTTGCGGGTTGATACAACAGAAACACGGATGGGCTATATCGCAAACTACGGGTCAGATTGCACGTGAGGGAAAGGCTTTGGACGTACGCACAAGATGGTCATACGGCAGATAGACTTCGGGGTGCACCTGTCGTGTTGGAGCAGTTGCATCTAGTTTGCGGGCGCGTGCGGCTCCATTCACTGCGCAGCAACTGTCAGGTATTATGCAAGTACCTTGGCAGCAATGACGAGTACTGTGGCTTCGTGGTGGTAGTTTGACTTAGGCTGATAGGGTTTTCTGATCATCATTCCGACTGAGCTGCGCTATGAAACCATTTTGCTATCACGTTGGGTGATGTTCCGATTCATTCGTTATCGTGAAAGAAAGATTTCCGCGAACAAGCTCTAGCATATCACTAGCTTTCGAGGACATAGCTACACCGGCTACATCTCCATGTGAATTTCCGTTGACGAAGAATCTGGCTATAATTTATGATCCCTCCTGCGGAATACGAGGGGCATTTCCTTCGGGCTAAGAACCAACTCAGTCCAAATATGTGACAAGATAGACGGCCAGGCGAACGTACCCAAGCGTCAGGCCAGCTTTTAGCTCGATCTCTCCGGGAGGCAATCCAGGTGCAAGTCGGATTTCGTAGTGAGCAACAAGCATACTTACCATAGCAGTTGCCTCCGTTTCAAAAAATCTACCACAAGCGGTCAGTGCTAGGTGCGAAAAAACGAGACAAGGCTGGCAGACTTTCTGCCTATGCAAGCCCTAGCTCCAATCGAGAACGGAGCAAATGCATCTGCATTCCATTCCGTCAGGTAGCGATCCGGAATCCATTCCGAAGGATTCTTCCAGTACTTTTCTGCTTCATATGTAAGTCGCTTATTCATCAACATGTCAAGCGAGATTTACCGTTGTAGTGCAAACCTGGAACGTCGATCATCACTGTCGAGCCTTGAGGAATGGGGATGGTCACCCGATCTTCGCTGGAGTTCGCTGCGGCGCACGACAATGTTGTCGCCTTTGCGCAATACTTGGGCAGGCCGGTAACAGGGGGATACATCCGAAGCGTCTCATTAATCACCCTGTGCCGTCATCATGGTATCAATTACGAGCCGAATTCAATACTGTTTACCCAGACGTACGCGGCAGTGCGAGTAAAGCGAGATGCATCGGAATATTTCTGTTACAGTCAGGACTCAACAGATGCTGTACCCCGAACAAATAGGTATACATACCGGTGTTGGAGAGCCTTGCAAGATGGATGTTACGTGGTGATATAACCGCTCTTGCTCATCGGGATGACGTGCTAGCTGAATGAGGATGAATGCGAGCGTATCAGACGTGGTCTCGTGGCCTGCGAAGAACCCGATGAAGATGTTGCCTGTGGAGCGCCATATTTCGTCGTCCCAGCTTGATGTCACTGACAGGAAACGTACCAAAGAGCTCATCTTTATTGAGTCGTCCATTTCCATCATCTGCTTGGTTAGCATGAAGCAGCGTGCTGAAAAGGTCACCCCGTTCCGGCGAGCTTGTATTGTTCTTATGATAGTCTTCGACGAGCTCATCCATATACGCCCAAAGCTCATCAAATGCTGCCTTTGTCTTCCTAAACCTTGGAGTGAGGCACATTGCCCATTTCGGAATCAACAGTTTCAGGAAACCATGTCTTGATATGTTAGAGATAGCTTCCCCAAAGGTCATCTGGTGGCCAGCACCTGGAATGGCGTCGTAGTGGATCCCGAAACCAGTAATGCTGATGACTTTCAGCGCGAACTGAGAATTACAGAGTCAGTTTCGAGTCATCAATATAACTAACCGTTCTCACTGTGATCGTGAATTCATGGACGTCGTTGCACTCAAATTGATTGTCCCACTCCGAAAACATGTTAGATAGGATCTGACACGTCTCAGCCCATACGAACGCATTCGTTTTCTAATGATACAAGTCGTCAGCGCTGTTCCCCTAAAACCACTGGAACTCGAAGTGCAGACCTCAGAGTAGGCCGGTGCGCAAATCTTTCTGTGTCGCTTCCAGATGTCGCCTTCTGCACAGACAAGATTCGTCCCGAACATATCGAAGATCTTGTATTCATCCATGTGCTTGGGGAAATTCCATCTACGAAGCGTGATATCCTATTATCCGCGATAAGCCCATAAAGCTCGCCTTTAGGAGAAACCGCAGGATGATCAAACTTACCTTTACTGCGACAGGGTCTGCTACAAAGAACGCGATCGCTGGTTGCGGAAACCACGAGACCGCTGAAACAATATCCCATCCAAACTTCTGGAATACTAGTTGTATGACGTTACTAGGAGATTCTCCAGTACTGGGTCAACGCGGACTGCACGTACAAGTGTACTTCTCTTTCCACGTCACGTTCTTCTCGGGGCTCCAGCCAAAGAAGGACGGCCAGATGCTGGTTTTCTTGGTAGAACCGCGATATCCTACATGGTTGCTTTCATTTAACATTAGTCCTGGGGAGACTTGATTAATTAACTAGACAATACTCACTTAATCAACTGCAGCTTCCCTTGGAAGATGGACCATTGGTAGTAAATCCAGAGACCGCCGAGTAGCAATCCTGGAATAAAGAGGTCAGAAGGATGCATAGGTGATGGCAACACTCGCATGAGGTGCATTTGCAGGAGCAACCAGTCATCAAAAGTTAGATACCTATGGGTAAAGACGGTTGCCAACGAACTGCCGTGTGAATAGGTGGGGCCTGGACAAATAATATTATTGTCGATGTAAGATCTTGCCAGTGGCAAGAAGTTGGTGTGCCTGGAGTTCCTCGAAATAGAAGAGCCACAGTGCTGCATGCGATCAAGCCTGGGAATATTGGCTTCCGCTGCCCGTGGCATGAGTAAGCCTCGGGTTGACACCGTGGCACTCCACTAATACTCTTGGTTCCATCCTCACTTCTCGATAGAACACAATTTCACATGCGTTCCCGAACTTGGAGGCCTTTCCGACATCAACCAGCTGTGTCTCGACCAGCGAGGATTCGTATCCATTGCCCAGGCGAGAGCAGCGGAATTTCTACAATCACGCCAGGTGAGCTACTACAACCAAACTATCAACCTCGTCGAGTATGGCAAAGACAGTGTCACGACGAGTGGACTGACGACCGCTGCTGATCCTACACACAGAGATTTTCCTTCAATTCAACAAGACCGTTTGGTCCCAAACGAGGTGAACTTTTAGTTTTACCATGCCGTAACGGTTCGTATCGCAAGAAATCATATATGTATACTAGTAAGTAGCATATCACTCACTTTCGACGACCTAGCTACACCGCGCTTGTATAGTGTTACATATGCTTATGAATTTCTCCCGACGAGGAACCTGCCTCTCATTTAGGACTCCTTCAGCGGAATACGAGGGGCATTTCCTTCGGATTCACAACCAACTCAGTCTAAATATGTGAAAGGATAGACGACCAGGTGAATGTACCCAAGCGTCAGGCTGGGTTTTAACTCGATTTCTCCAGAAGACACCGGAACCCCAGGTGCAAGCAAGTCGGATTTCGTAGTGAGCCACAAGCATGCTGACCATAGCAGTTGCTTCCGTTTCGAAAAATCTGCCAAAAGTAGTTAGTAGTACGTCCGGGACAACAGTGCAAGGCTAGCAGACTTTCTGCCTATGCAAGCCCTAGCTCCAATTGAGAACGGAGAAAATGCATCTGCATTCCATTCAATCAGATATCGATCCGGAATCCATTCCGAAGGGTCCTTCCAATACTTTTCTGCTTCATATGTAAGTTGCTTATTCAACATGTCAAGCGAGATTTACCGTTGTAGTGCAAACCTAGGACATCAATCATCACTGTCGAGCCTTGAGGAATGGGGATGGTCACCCGATCTTCGCTGAAGTTTGCTCGGCAGATGACAATATTGTCGCCTTTGTGCAATACTTGGGTAGGCCGGTAACAGGGGGATACATCCGAAGCGTCTCGTTAATCACCCTGCACAGTTATCAAGGTATCAACTACGAGCTGAATTTAACGTTGTTAACCCAGACGTACGCGGTAGTACGAGTGAAGCGCGACTCTGCATCGTGATATTTCTGTTACCGTGAAGACTCAACGGATTTGTACGCTGAATAGTGCTGTGCATACCGGTGTTGGAGAACCTTGCAAAACGGATGTTACGTGGTGATATAGCCGCTCTTGCTCTTCGGGATGATGTGCTTCTCCTTCCAGGTCACGGTCTTCTCGGGGCTCTAACCAAAGAAGGATGTCCAGATAAGTTTCTTTCTTGGTAGAGCTGCGATACCCTGCATGGTTGCTTCCGGCGGTGTTTATTAGAGCTGGGGACTAAACAACATTCACTCGACTCGGATCAACCGCAGCCTCCCTTGAAAGATGGATCACTGGTAGTAAACCCTGTGACCGCCGGATAGCAATCCTGGAATAAGAGGTCAAAAGGATGTATAGGTGATGCGGCAAGACTCGCATGAGGTCCATGTGATGCAGAAATCAGTCATGAAAAGTTATGTACCTGTGGGTTAAAAATATTGCCAGCGAACTGCCGTGCATGTAGAACCCTGGACAATACTAATTCCAAGTCGGTGTGCAAGCTCCAAATGGACTTTGGATCTGTCCGCTTACTACTAAATAATGCCGACTTGTCAATGAATCTCCTAAAATTTTGCCCCATCACAACCAGGTCATGATTGGCCCCATTGACAGGGAAGCTCCTACTAGGTGGTAACGCTGACTATAGTACGTCTGGATAAGCTTCGTGATCATTTTTCGTGTCTTGTCGATCCGCATGATGCGGCGGTTGAGTGTGACTCGATCAATCCATTTGCGCACAATCTGCGATCCGGATCAAGTGACTAAGTTATCAACCCCATGCGCGTCCACCGTGTTGCCACATCACCACTGCTGTCAGCAGCCGATAACTCCATTTCCAAGTTCACACCCAACCCCATTGATTGACAGGTGGCCATAAGCACTGCAGTACTACGTAGCAACAACGCCGGACCCTGGCGAACATCGCGCGAAAGCACACTTCGGCTTGAAAAGGCTCTTTTTTTTCGACAATAATGTCCCCAACGATTAGCAATCAACTTCTCTAAGGACCTCGACCGACCAGTTGGCAAACTTCCTGTGAAGTGCTGGTCCGAGTTCTGAAAACAAGTCAAGGGTATCAATGCGAATGCATGCCATGCAGTCCGCACGAAACGGGTCGACTGGAACGCTCAGAAAGTCAACGCCGCCCGTTTTGCATGCGGAATTCACGCGTCGCTCGCGTCCACCGCGACTCGCTCGGATCCCTGTCCTCGCCAGTGATCTCGCGTGTTCATTATACGTCGCACACATACGAGAATCTGTCAGTCTTTTTTGATCGTGTCCGGAATCACACGTTTTCTGTCGCGACGTGCGTGTGTACGTCCACCCCCTCCTTTCGTCACTCGTCGTTTCGCTCGCTCCCGCTTGCCCGCTCTCTCACTCCTCTCCTCTCGTTCGTTCGTTCACCAATCCATCCGCGTCTTCGACCAAATTGGACCCCAATATTAATTTGATCGATCGGTCTGTCCACCAGTAGATTTCGGTAGATTTCCATTCCGTTTCCAGCTGACTACGTATATACCATGGCCCGCAAGCCTATCCAACTTTCTACTTATCATGTGGAACGCCGTGAACGTCCAATGCTTGACGCAGCTTCAGTGCTGTTGGATTTATTTCTACCAGGACAGTGACGACGGTCACTGTTACTTATCCCGCTTCGGCTCGATCACATACATACGAGTCGAGCTATATATTCCACGGCCCTCCGGGCACCCCTGGACCCGCAACGTTTCAATGGATGCGATACAAATGTTAGGCTTTTTTGCTCGATTTACAATAGATAAGTATGCGACAGTGTACCAACGATCATTAATGCTTTCGCATCAGAATGCTCATCAGAGCTGTCAATCAGCGAGGCCATATTCGCCTCGCTAAATCGAACACCGCCAGCCTCTTGATACCACTCGTTATTCTCAATCAAGAACTTGATCATGGCTGCGACCTTGCTTTTCGAAACCAAAACGGGTCCAAAATGTCTCAGGGTATCCGCGGTCGGTCTTCTTCCTCCGCCCGAAAAAAGGACACAGATAGTATCCCGCACATTGTCCCTTCCAGGAGGCAGAACATCTCACAAAGGACCAGGATCTTGAGGAAATATGGCTACGTTCCCTCTATTGAAGCCTTGCAAACATTCCTCGGGGACGTAACCGCCTCGCACCCCACGACAAACATAATGATGACTGATGACTGATGCACGACATCTCGAAATGAGCGTCAAGTTGAATGGTGATGCCGTTTTGAAGGCATGAGATACGTCTTCTGGTAGACAGCCCAGTCCGTAATAAAGGAAATTCGCAAGTGCAAACTTGGGCTGGTGAGGTGGATTTGAACACAAGGCTTGCCGACAACGAGAACAGGTGCGAAGGGGACCACGAGAAGTTGTGGACACCATCCCTTCTGGGCCGAGAATAGCATGACAGTATAACTCGACGTCGTATTCGGATGGTAGTAATCCAGAAGGGATACAGTCATTTCGTAGAAGTCGAAGTACTGGTGCTGACAGCAAGATGAGTCTTCAAGATCTGAAGCAGGATAAAATAAATGAACCATCGAACCGAACTGAATGCTGGTCGATCAAGAGACGAAGCCGAGCAGCATGATTCGGAATTTATATACAGAACTATATACAACAGAGACTGTCACATCATATAGGGGGTCAATGAACCCTCATAGGGGATCAATGAATGCTCGCGTAAGCGAGCGAACCGGTAAACCGGGACCGGAGCCGGTTTTGGCGACAGAATTTAGGATCTGAGACCTGGACCTTTCGGGTCCAGGAATTTGCACAAAATCCAACCTTATGACTTATTCCATGCCTTCAAGGCAGTGAAAGCTAGTCTGGATCATTCCGCCGAAGTACCTCATCAAAGCCAAGTACATAGTACGTCCGAGATCGGGGGACTCGCACACGCAACGAAATTTTCAAATCTTTATGATGTATTTCTGCTTTGTTTACCTCGACGTACCATCAGCTAGACGGATATTGTAGATGAAGCACGTGAGAGACAGGTGAAGGAGGGGTGGGTACGCAAGGAACGTCTCGAGTGTCAACAAGGACGAGGATACCAATTGGGTGCAGATGACAGAGAGGGGGGGTGGATCGAGAAGAAAGACGAGAGAGGCTACTAATGAGATGTTACTACACTGATAAGGAGAAGTCAGTTACCAGAGTGAGGTGGTGGGGAGGGATTAATCGGATTAACGAAAGCGTTCGGGAAAAAGCCTGCGGTAGATTGCCAGGACGGTTCTGGATTGATGTTCCCCCACAGCGGGCCGCCAATCGGAGGTGGCCGTGGCGAGCCAAAGCCGGGTGGAGGTGCAGGAGGACCCCAAGGTGGTCGCGTTTCAACGGCAGCGCGTGGGCTGGTAGTCGTACTAGCCCAAGACTGGCCGACAGCACCAGGCACCGTTCGCCTCCCGGGAGGCGGGACGACTTCGTCATCATCTGCTGCGAGGGCAGATGATCCCAGGATGCCCTTTGGACTGGGAGACCGACGAACGGGTGAGCCAGACCCAGACCCTGATGCTTCACCAGTAGTGGGTCGCGCGATGGGTGCTATCGGCGCTAGTGGCGCAATCGGAGTGATGGAGATCGGCCTTGCAACAGGGCCGGGACCGGGCTCCGGCAACGACGCCTTTCTGGAAGGGCCAGTAGCGAGTAACGTTGGGGAAGCGAGGGGATTCTGGCCTGTTTTCGACGGGGGTCCTATAGGCGCAGGTTGAGAAAGTCGGTTGAAGGGCGGCTCAAAGGAGGGTGATCCGAAGCCTCTCGGGAGAGCAGAGGGTGCCAGTGAGGGAGGTGGCCCTTGTGGCATCGAAGGTCCAGGTCCAAAGACTCCGAACGGTGGAGGCGGCGCAAAAGGAGGAAGCGTGCTCGGTGGCGGGACCATCCCTGGGGCTGGGGGGTAGAAGGGGACAACGGGCGGTGGGAAGGCACTCGGAACAGAAGGAGCAACGGGGGTAGCAGGCTGAGATGTAGTGGCCACGGAGCGCTGAGGAGTCGAACGACTTGGAATAACCGCTGCGACAGGCGTGGCCGCGGGCTTGTTCAGTATCTTCTTCGTAGAGCCATTAGTGCTATGTGAACGCTGAGCAGAACCCGAGGCACGGGGAGAGGTAGGTTGGCGAGCACTCTTGGCTGCTGCGCGTTGCTGTTGTGCAAGACGTTCCTTCTCAGCCTTCTCCTCTCGTTCCTTGGCCAACTTCTTCTCTCGCTCCTCCTTCTCCTGTTGCTCCTTCCTGGCAGCCTCGCGTGCTGCCTTCTCAGCAGCAGCCTTAGCCTCCCGTTCTTCCCTAGCTTTGCGCTCCTTCTCCTCTCTTTCTCGCCTTGCTTTTTCATCCTTTTCTTTGCGCTTGCGTTCCCGCTCAGCTTCGCGCTCCCTCTCCTCTGTAAGGCGCTTGCGACGCTCTTCTTCTTTGCGTTGCTTCTCCTCTTCAGCGAGCTTGCGAGCAGCTTCGCGCTTGACCTTCTCTTCCTCCTTTTTCTTCCGCATTTCCTCCTCGTGTGCCTGTTGCTTGGCCTTCGTAGCCGCCTCCTCAGCCGCCTTTTCCGCAGCCTTGGTTGCTCGCTCTTCATCCTTTGCTTGTTTCTGCTGCCTGAAACCACACCTGAGTAACACATGTGAAACAGAGTAAAACATACTATACTTTTTCTTGTCCTTCTTCTTCTGGTTCTGCGTCTGCTTCTTGGCCTCCCGCTCCTTCGTGAGCTTATCTTCGTCCTCTAATTCACGAAGGAGCTGCTGTTGACGTTCCTGGGCGATCTTTTCGCGGTACGCTTGAAGGACGCGTTGCTCGAACATGCGGGCTGCAAAAATAGAAAACATCCGCTTTCCCTCCTCCATCTTCTGCTCCTCGGTCATGACCTTCATGTTCGCTGAGCACAAGGAAGGAAAGCCACCATGAAAATCTCACCTCCTCGTCATCATCATCATCCTCTTCGTCCTCCTCTTCATCCTCTTCGTCCTCATCGCCATCCTCATCCTCCTCGACATCACTATCATCCTCGACATCCGCGGCAGCTTCCTCCTCACGCTGCATCCGACGCTCGGCAAGCTGCTCCATCATCTCCAAAAACTTCTGTCCATCATTTTTCAACAGATCGTCGGCAACGGTCAGGATGTTGTTGGGGCCTATGACAGAGATGAGAAGAAGCGAAAGCGCAGATAAGGAGCGACGTGCCTGTTACAGTTAGGCTACTGCCCAAATTAAATAGCCCGTCCCCACCGTTCGCCTTTGTACCGTTCACCGGCCTACGTCCGCGCGAACTGGCATTTCTTCGTTCTCGTGGTTTCACTTCCTCTTCTTCCTCTTCCGCACCATCCTCATCCTCGTCCTCTTCTTCTTCTTCCTCGTCCTCCTCATCGTACTCATCCTCTTCCTCGTACTCATCCTCGTCTCCCTCATCATCATCAAACTCGCTCTCGGGTTTCGGTGGCTTTCGGCCGTTGGTAAGAGCGGGTGTTCTGTTTGTCCGTGGAGGGTGGTGTGTGGGTTTAGTATGAGGATGTCCAATGACGGTACCGTTCTTATCGAGCTCGACGCTGCCAGGAAAAGGCCCAGGCCCAGGTGGAGGTGGTATGGTGCCGCCGGAATTGACATAGCGCTGCTGATAGTTCGCGTACTGTTCTAGCTCCTCGTAATAAGCATCGTACAGTACCTCAAGCTCTTCTTCGATCGCATGTCTAAAAGTCCATTGATCGAACGACCACAAGGATTCGAGGAACGTAGTCGCAGGATTTTTTTCCAATCCGATCGACGAAAGCAGGGCAAGAAGGAAAAGGCCAAAAGTTATCACAAGTCAGCATTCGGTCTTTCCAAGCATGATGACACGTGAAAAGGGTACCAACCTCTTCCGCCCACAGACAGCACAGCTACAACTATGCTTCTGTTGCTCCTTCATCTTCCTCAAAACGGTGTCCTTCTCGATCTTGACCAAATTGCGACGCTCGTCCTCTCCGAGACCAAGCCAAAACTCTTTGATCCGTTCGCGCTCTTCCGTCGTGTTCGTGCTCCAGATCTTGCTGTTATTTTGCGAACCCTTGGTGGAGCCTGAGCCGGCTGGTGGACGAGGTTTGTGAGGAGCAGATGCATTTGACGATGGCGGCGATGGATGATGATGCGCATGATTATGTGAGTATGCATGGGCGGTTATCGGAGCCTTTGATGCAGCTCGTGCAGTCCTAGCAGGCTGCTGGCCGGTGCCGGGAACCGCAGCGGTGGCGTTGTTGGTTGTAGTGGTTGCTGCTGTCGTCGGTGCATAAGACATGGGCTGTTTTCCTTGAGCCCGTGAGCTTGGTGGAGGATTTGCGGAAATGTTTTCTTTTGTCGCTGCTCGAGCTGCAGGCATGGCGTTGGCGGTGAGAGGAGGGCGCTTTGTCAAATCGACCGTCGCCGTGGGACGTCCTCGGCCCTTTTCCGCTGCTGACTCCGGTGCCGAGTTTGCCGAGCTTATTTCTGGAGCGGGTGCCGAGTTCGGCACGGAAGGGGCCACCGGAGCTTCGGCCGGATTTTTAGCAGTGTCTTTCTTTTTTTTCTGCTTGCTTTGCTTAACAGTGTCAGCAGCTGCAACTGGCTCAGGGGAACGGGTAGTAGTTGTAGTCTTAGAGCTAACGTCGGTGAGCTGCTGCGGTGCCGTTGTTGTTGTTGTTGTTGGTGATCGAGCAACTGTCTCTCCGTAACTCAGAACAACGTGGGCGACAGCATCGGGGTTCAAAGGATGTGGACCGGTGGGAGGTCGCGCCGGGTGAGGCCGCATGTCAAACTCGTCTTCCAGATCTTCGTCCTCAAAGTTACCGCCCACCTCATCTTCGCTGTAGTAGTCATCCTCCGCAAACTCGTGCTCCTCACTTTCAAATTCATTGAGAAGCACGACGTTTGTCTGTGGCAAAGGACCACGAGGAGGCTGGCCAGGTGCAGGGGGCACGGCCCCTAGTGCTGCTGCTGCCGCCTGCTCCACGGATAGTGTGAAGGCGGGATCAGAGAATATGGATGGATCAAAAGGCAACGGCGGGTATGCGCCAGGGGGATATCCCGGAATGCCCTTCGTGGCCATTGTGGCTGTCGCTGTCGCCGTACCGTTTTTGAGGTATGTATCAGACTGCACCATCTGCTGGGCAATATTGTACATAGTTTGTGCCTTGCAGACGCTCATCAGGAAACGGTACGCAACAAAGCAGCAATCGCACTCACGAAATTCTTGATGTGAGGCGGAAAAGATGACCAGTACTCATCGTCTGCTAACGCTGGACCATTGGATCCATTCGGCTTGGGCAAGGGAGGCTGAGAGCTGGGTTGGGTCGCCTTCCCAGCTCGGCCATTTGATTGAACCTCGATATTGCGCCAATGTAAGTCGTTCGGGGTAGCCAAGATTTCACCGTGCAGCTGGGTTGTCACTCTACCGCCGGGGCGAGCGAGCGCAGTGGCAGACGTCGCAACGTATCCAGTAGTCGTAATATGCACTGACTCGAGGCGTGGAGAGAGGCCATTTATGGGCGGCAGTGGCATGTTGGAATCCTCGAGGCTCGGCACGTCATCACCAAGGTCAATGTCCCGGATCGCAGCATTCTGAGGCTCCTTCCCCTTCCCCTTCTTCTTTTTGTGCTTCTTCCCATTCGCAGCAGGCAGTGCTGGTTGCACGGGGGCGGCAAGGGCTGGTGAGCGTGAGTTCGGGGTGGAAGGAACAACCGCAGGCTGTTTAGCCTTTTGCGACTTTCCTGCAGCCATTCTGTGTGATTTCGGGCTAGATTAACATCGACATGGCACAAAGACTCGGGTTGTGCTCACGAGAAGTATATAAGCTACCCAAAAGGAGGGAAGTGGAGAGAGAAGAGAATAGGGTGTGCAGAAATAGATGGTCGCGATCTTGATTGTCGTGCTGTGCGATTATCGGGGATGAGTGCGATGGGAGGACGCACAGGACAAGAACGTTCACAGAGAGCGGTCGAGTGTCGCCCTGATCAAGCACTTTAACACGCCCAAATACGGCCTATCGGCAAGCGCCGTCGCACGTGACATTGACATATTCGGACAACGGAATGACCCATCGACAACGGAGCAGACACCGACGGGCCTATCCACAATCGCACTTGATCTCCTGGCATTCAAAACAGCCTGATAGTCCCACTGGTAGGAATGCAGCCGTCGCTCAGTGAATTTACGACAGTTCATCAACTTGAGCAAGCCACCAGATCAGCCTGATACCATCCTCTCTTAGGCTGGTGGTTTCGAGTTCGTGATTCACCCACAACTCGGCAGTCACAAATTGTCACAACATGCAACGTAGTGCCATAGTACTTACACTGCTCGAAATCCGTTCCAGCAAGCTACGTATGTCGAGAAAGAGATTTGAACATGAATCTCGCGCCACCAGTGTAGATTACTTGCAAACCTGTAGTGTAGGGATACTAATGAAGGGCCGCATCCTATGGTCGAGTACTTAGTACTTAGGTGTATATGCCATGTCAATGCTTCTTGGCAATCAGTGACGGGGGATTCATATTCCGCTGCCTCCGCTCCACAATGGGTAACATTCTGGTTGCAGCCCAGGATCCCGACTTTATCTCCTTCATTGAAGCGTGGATACGTGGGTATAATAAGTTAATTTGAATGTAAATGTTGAGTTTGAACACCATTGAGACAACCGTCGACTTGTGGATGGACCGCGAAACCACCGGAGAGGATAATCATACGCCTATTTAAATTTTTTACTAAAAAATAGCACGTTTCATCGTCATAAATTACCACGTCATGCGTCTGCCCTCACTTGATCATTTGTTTTCCACCTCACTTGAGGTCCCAAGTGAGGAGGAATTCAACACCACGTGTCAGTTGTAACACTAGATGATATGCAGAGCACACCAAAGTATTAGGGTACCATCATCATCGCCGAGTCATTCCATGTACCCCTCTCGTTGCTCCCTAGATCGCTTGTGGAGAATTCCGACAAGATGGTCTCTTGAACCCGACGATCTCATCACTAGAAGGCCGTTCAACAACGATCTTGAAAGGAGACCAACACCGTCGAATGACCATCCACCGATGGACCGTGACACATGGATCATCCGGCCGCATGGAAGTCTCCCGTCTGAAACTCGCAGCAACGATCTGCACGTCGCGAGAATAGTAATGATGCGGGACTTTGCCAGACAGAATCCGCTCAGCGTGGAATGCGTTGTCATGGGCGTGAAAAGTCATATAATGCGATACGACGACGTCACAAACTGTAACATAATGCCACCGAAGGAGGATATATCGCGTTCCGTCGTTGGTCCGGTATGAGTTTTCGCATCCTCATGGTCCAGAAGATCAAGCAGCTCGGGGGCCGCCCATCGTAAGGTCCCTCTCGGTTTTCCGGTGGAGGTTGTGGCGAACGTCGATCCCCCTATTTCATCCAATAGCGTCGAGAGACCAAAGTCAGCGATGCAAGCTTTGCCGTTCGCGTCAATGACTCGACTATATGGTCGGCATGTCAGAGTGTGTCTCGATAACGAACATAGATCATGCCACATACGCCAGATAAATCGCCATGTATTATGTATTTTGAAATGCACTGCATGGGAAAACGCATCGTGTCGGGATTGCGTAGATTGCCATGAGCTACTCACGGTGCTACTGCAAGCCGGAAGCAACATCATGAATCTACATTACCAAAACAATCAACATACTCAATCAACCACAATAAGCACACAGGCGTACCAGAGCCAGAATTGGCATTATTTCTAGGTCGACGCCACAGCGCTCTAGATATGGTGTCAGTGGTGCGAATCCCGAAGCTGTCCCAAGGAGTGGTATAACGTTGGTATGATTGAGCTTCATCCACACTTTGATCTCGCGTCGTAATCGCTGTAAAATCCTGGTGTCAGAGGTGAGATGCTACGTTAGAGCGATTTGATATGCACTTTTGTTTTCTTGGAATGGTTCCCTTCGGCGGAGTACACCTTGATAGCTTTTATTGGGACCTGAAGGGTATTCGAGTGGTCCTCTGAAGGGACGCGATGGGTATATTGATTGCAATCCGGCGTACACGAAGTGTACCTTTGTAAATCTCCGCACACCCACCTGCTGCTACTGGGAATTCTCTATCTCGGGTGATATACCTAGTCAGGTCACGAGGAACCTAGTACGACTATCACCAAAGTAAGCATGTCAGCGCTCTTATTAGTTAGCACGATCGCTCACATTCCGTCCAGATCGTATGCTTCAATCATCTGCTCCGTGTCTTTATGCACAGAAGTTCCGGTTGAGATTATAGGAGGTGGTACTACGTTAATCAGGAAAGGCCCATAGCTATCGCTTGCCCACAATGCGGAAAACTTTCACCTTGATTTTTCCATGAGGGACATGTTTTCCCAGACTTTAGCATTAGCAAATGAGCCTGACTCGTCGTCGCTGTCGTAGCCCTCCCTAGTTAGAGGAGTTAGAGCTAGAGGAGATAAAAACTTATATTCATCGTTTGCTAGTGCTGGCTTTTTGGCTGTGTTCGACATGGGACTAGCCCTTGGTTGTCGACCTCCAGCCATTTCTCGAGGTGAAGTCTCCGAGTCGATTTTCGTATTTAGAAATAATGCGTCATTTCGCGTGCGCATGGCAACGGAATTAGCCTTGCGCGAAGAATCTGACTCGTCACGAGTTGAGATCGTCGGGAGTGTTGTCCCGCGTAATAAAGGCCTGTGGGAAATGAGGATAGAATGGGGCTCGAGGGACGACAGGACATCGGCCACAGGCTCCTTGGAAATTTCAAATATGTAAGGTAATGGTCCCTCGGTGTCATGCGATGACCTCAAAGATGCTTGATCGTCGTCGTCGCTGTAGTCCTTAGCGGACTCTAGGACTGTGGGGTATCAACGGAGCTCTTCAGAGAACAAGGATAAAACTGACCAGGGTCTGGAACCCAGCTCAAGTCTCTACAGAATGTATCATAGTAGGGCGACCGTCGCGGACTATCTGTTGAAAAAACTTCCTCAGGCTCTTCAGAGTCTGCGTCGGTTTCCTCATCATGTGCAGATACCTTTCTATACGAGGTAGTAAATTGACTAGCGACCAAGACTCATCTCGTCCTTGTGGAGTTCCATGTTTCATTGAGGGAAACAAAGGCAAACCAACCCCTCTCGACGAGCCATCCTACGTGAAAGGTCGTTGATTGACCCCTAGGGTAATGAGGGGTCTCGGATGGCCATTCTTCTTGGGAAAAATTATTTCATCGTCCGCTTCGATGATAACGGTACTACGTAACTTCCCCCATTTTGGGATAACCTGGGGAGCGCTCGTGTCTCGTTCAATTGCAATACGTCCATTGGGGCGTTCAGCGGACTTGGGTGAGAGGAGGACAGGTGCCGTTGACCTCGCGTGGGCGGGTTCCGGTACTGGTGTGAGGGTGGGCCGGACCACTAGGGTGAGTATGCGAGACTTTGGAATCATTGGTGCGCGTGGCTTGATTGGACAGGCTAACCGAGTCCTCCGTCCATCCACGTCTTGTGCCTCTTCTAGCGGAGGGTCGTTCTTCAACCACACCAGTGTCCATCCCATCTGCTTCCTGTATTCTCTCACTTAGAACACCGAGCAGCCTCGTGCGCGCAGCCAACCCGAGACAGTACGAGTACGCCTGTGTTTCACAAATGGAAATTTGAGCGAGATCGAAGATGAAGCGAATCCAGAGTATGGATGGGATACATAACTCTCAGCCCGTTTATGACCTGTCTGGGTAGCTACACAAGGAGTATCAATACGGCTAGCAAACGGCCAGTCGTCAGCAAACCAACTCGAAAAGGAAAACTTTGGTCCTGTTCAGATACCGCACCGGCAAACAATCCCGGAACCCGGCGTGTCCGAGTCATACACGTCCAGAGTCTGCACCATTCACTTTCAACACCTCGAATCGACCCAACATCGGATTCCAATGAAAGATCCGCTTTATATTTACCCCCGACCTTGAAGAACACCGCACACGCCGCCAACACGGCTTCGCAGCGCTCGTGCCCGCGGGCCTTGCTCACCCGAACCACATACATGATACGCCGACAGATCCGCCCCGTTCACCCTCGGAACTCGACGACGCGCCTCCCACTGGCTCCGCTCAGGACGGGCAAGGGCAATTCGACCGCCCTCCACGCGATCATCCACATCGCCCCCCAGCTTCTTCTTCTTCCCCGTGGTCACCTTCCTCGCGGCACTCAGTGACGCGTTCGGACCGCCTTCAAACATCATCTACACCCCGTCGTGATCGCCATCGCCGTGATTCAAAACACAGTTTCCGTTTCGCCGCGGTCGTGCCCCGCTGGCTGCTTGAACGAAGGCGACATGCCAGTCACATTGAAAATGGCGTGCATCGAAACGAGCTTTCCAAGCGGAGATGATCTTGCCCTGTGACTCCAGCCAAATGTGTGACACAACCATTATCGTACTTCAAGCTCTAGCTACGAAGTTACCGAGTAAAATATGTATCGAGAGAGGTCTGTTTCGCATGAAATAGTGTTTCCCGTCGCATGTGAGCTCGGAATATCCGTAATAGTTGTCTGCATAACTCGAGTGACGACGCAGCATCCCCAAATGCCAGACATAGTACGCTTTCGAGCTGTTCACAGAGTGCGAGAACACTAGCTCATGAGTAATGGTGGGGCCGAATCGTCGCCATCGTCGTCGTCATCACTGTCCGAATCCACCTCAATCAGAGTCTCCGTTGGCAACTGCAATCTCTGGACGAACAGAAGGCGATTTCCTTAATAATCCGCAGTTCGGAGGTCCCCGCACGGCGCACGCGGACTCCAAGTCAAAATATTATATCGGATGGGACAATGAATCTTATACAGTATTTGGTGCCCCAGATGTGGCTTGTCCCCAACCGCCAAATTCGAGTGTCATAATCAACTCATTATGCATTATACAAAAATCTACAAATTACATACCGCCCACAACGGGACCCATGGAAAGTTGATACGAAATAAGATTGATTTGTACATTACGACGACATGCATTATGAGCAATTCAACTGTGTCTGTCGCACTTATTGAAGTTGTTCATTTGTCTGCATCCTCGCTTGAGCTCCCAAGTGAGGATGGATACACATGCGCCGTGTCTGAACACCAGATAGTATGCTGAGCTCATCTGCTAAGCAACCTCACCGGTGTTGTCTCAAAATTGTTCCCTGCATGACTTTCGTTGCTCCCTAGCGCTGCTTGCTGATGGTTCCCGACAAGATCAGCTCTTGAAAACGCGACAATATCATCACTACAAGGTCGTTGAGCAACAGTCCAGAAAGGAGACCAGCACCGTCGAATGAACATCCACCGATGGTTCGTCACACATGGATCATCCGGCCGCCTAGGAGTCTCCCCTTTGCAGATCGCAGCAACGACCTGCATGTCGCGGGAATAGTAATGATACGGGACTTTTCCAGTCAGGATCTGCTTAGTACCAAATGCGTTATCGCGCATGAGAAAAGTCATATAATACGATATGGTGAAATCACAAACCTGCAACATAATGCCGCCGAAGGAGTATATGTCACTTTCTGTAGTTGGTCCGGTATGAGTTTTCACATCCCGACTAGCATGATCCGGAGGATCAAGCAGCTCAGGAGCTGCCCACCGCAAGGTCCCTTTCAGTTTTCCGGTGGAGGTTGTAGCGAATGTCGATCCCCCTAACTCATCCGATACTGTCGAAAGACCAAAGTCGGCGATACAGGCTTTGCCGTTTGCGTCAATGAGCACATTCGACTACATGATCAGCATGTCAGGGGGTGTCTCGATAATGAACGCAGATAATGCCACGTACGCCTGATAAATCACCATGGACAATGAACTGTGAATGCACTGTTGGGGAGAACGCATGACGTCAAGGTTGTGCTGATTATCATAAGCCACGCACGGTACTGCAAGCCGCAGGCAACATCATAAATCTACATTATAAAAACAATCAACATCTTGAATCAACCATTCTAAGCATGCATCACGGTCATGCCTACCAGATAAAGGATCTGCGGCATTTGCAATTCCGCGCCCCAGCGCTCGAGATACGATGTCACTGTGCCATTTTTAAGCCATGGGCACACCATCGCAGGATATGGTCCGAATCCCGAAGCTGTCCCAATGAGAGGTACAACGTTGGTATGTTTAAGCTTCATCCACACTTTGATCTCACGTCGTAATCGCTGGAAAATCCCAGTGTCAGAGGCAATACGATATGCAGAGTGGTTCCATATGTACTTTTGTTTTCTTGGAATGATTGTCCTCCGAGTCGGCGGAGTACACCTTGATAGCCTTTATTGCGACCTAAGGGAATTTAAATGTTGCTACGGAAGAAAACGATTGGTATGTACCTCAATTGCCGTCCGGGATCTACTCAATGTACCTCTGTAAATGTCCGCATACCCACCTGCTGCTACTGGCGGTTCTCCATCTCGGGTAATGTTCCCAATCAAGTCATGAGGGAATCCGGTCCTGTCACCAAGGTGAGCTTATGAGCGCACTTGCTAGACAGTGCGGTCCCTCACATGTCATCCAGGTCGTGTGCATGAACCATCTGCGTGTCTTCACGTGCAATCCCTCCAGTTGGGGTCATGGCCGTAGAAGGTTGGTTAGCCTGAGTAACAAAACCGGGCTGGACCTGCGCGTTTGCTACGCTTGCATGCTGAAGCTGCTGCGAAGAGGAACGTCTCATAGGGTTGCTACCAAAATGTCAGCAATAATCAAAGATTCTACGATCCAAAAGACATACATATGAGGCATACTCGAGGGTGATAGAATATTCGCCATCTGTGGATCCACGATTGTTCCGAAAGCGGCTAGAAAATTTGTATACTCCTCCTTCTGGTTAGCAAGCTCGGTACGGAACTGATTAATCCTTTGCGTCGTGAGGGGATCAATGGAACTTGCATTACGTGTTGCCTGCAAGAGGGATGCCATGTTGGTCTCAGACTGTGAGATCAGAGCGAGTAGATAATTCCTCCCCTCCTGGAACTCGGCCGGAGTCATCATTCTCCTCTGAATACCCAGCTGCCAATCCCCAGGCACCATCCCCTGATTGGTGCTGCTTATGGGCTGAGCAGCAGGATGGCGGGAACTGTGCATTTGGTCCTGAGAAGGTTGCATGGATGTGGAGGTAAACATGTCCGCAGAGGTTGGCTGGTTCGGGGTATGATGGGCGCCGAGACCTGACTGCCTGAGAAGAGCAATATCCTGTTGATTCGGCAAGTTGTGATGGTGAGAAACGTCGGGTTTGTTTGCTTTCGCATTATGCATCATAGAATTCATGTTGAACACTGCTGAATTCATCTGCTGCTGGGTACTCATGGGTGCGTTGGGTAAAGGCATAAGGGACGGAGGCTGATTAACCTGAGTATAGTGGGGAAAGGGGCCAGGGTGGTTCGTCCGTTGCGCGTTTAGCCCGAAGGATTGGTGGATTTGTTGAATAGTGGGTTGACCTTGACCATGAGAGAGAGCCTGCCCTCGCGCAGACACTTGCATCTAAAACAAACAAAATGTTAGCATAAACGTAATTGTAAGAAAATCAGTTCTCAATGAGACATAGACTTGGGCCGGAACAAGGATTGCATCCAGTGCAGTACAGAATGGAATGATGAGATATTATATACAGGATGGCTGGAAGGAAAGGGGGTTTGATGACACGTCATCATCACACACGGACAATACATGCACATCTCGTTAACGTGAGGCAACTCGGAATTTCCCAGGCAAGACTGAGATGGCGGGGGAAGGAGAGACTTGCCTGGTGGTTCATCTGGTACTCAGCGACGAAATCGTCAGACTGTTGGCGACGGGATGGGCCCGGACTGTCATCCGTGAAGTCCTCCCGCGCAGGATGTAGGCGAGGCTGCCTGAAGTCAGAGAGCGCTGAAATTGTCTGAGGGTTGGATCGTTGAGACTGCGGTGGCCACTGAGGGATCTGGGATTGTTGGAAGGGCATCTGGGACTGTTGGAGGGAGTTGGACATGACGTTCTGGGGAAGCGCCCGATCTGCTATAGTCCAAACTCCTGTGTTTAGTGGAAGGTGTAATAAGAGTTGATAGATACTTCAAGGTACCGTGGAGCGTTAGGTTGGCCAGGACGAGTTCGACGCAGGGCGTACAACTAGTAATGCTGTCGGGAATGACGGGAAATGTGCAACAGCGGAGAAGGGGTGAACACAGCAAGCGCAGAGGATGCCGCACGTGGAGCAAACCAAGGCAGACTATGCCAACGAGAGCTTATATATCTGGTTAAAATAGTCTGATGCGGCCAGACCAGTACTTATCTCGTAAAAGGATACAGTGCATGACATCTGATAGTGGCATTCAAGAAGGCTATTATTGGTATATTGTCACTCACCTGCACCGTCATTGAAAGTCTGTACAAAATGCTGCTACATTGTATAAGGCGTACGGCCGGTCACGAGCATGGATGGTTGTGAGCAAGTTGAGCTGTGAATAACGTTAAGTACATTCATAAAGAACGAGCCCTCGAGGCCTATTGCCATGTCCCACGCGTCATGCTGTGCGAGTCTGCGCGACGATGTTCCGTTCGGGCGCCTGATATCTGTTATGGTAAATGGCTGACGAAGGAATTGCAGGTGGGCGAAAAAGACGGTGGACCAGCTTCTAAAGTAATTAGGAACTAGAACTTGTCCACGTCCGTGAAATGGACATGACTCGGACGCTGCAGTTGATTCCGAGTCTGACAGTTACAGACTATCATTTAATTATTGTCTATCGTGAAAGGCGCGCAACGGTCCCAAAACGGTCCAGTCGGTCCGTGTAGCGGTGAGCCCCTGAGTCACGAGACGGCCACGGAACTTGGTTCGACGGAAATAAATTCACAAAAAATTCGTAGGATATGTCTAACTGTCCCGGTCGATATATCTTGCATGTCCGAAGATGAGCATAAACAATACGCATTACCAAAAAAAAAAATCGAGTCCCAACGATGACCAATCTATTCAAGGATTACGAGACCAAGAGGTGTTTCGACACCAAAATCCGATTCGCCAGCCTCGTCAAGTTAGCGTCCGCCACGATGACCTCGGGAACATACTCCACGTTGAACGCTTGTCCGATCGCAGTGCAAACACGTTTCGCTTGGCGTTCTGACCAGAAACTAAAGTCGTCCGGATCCCGTGCGTCACCAGAAGCATTGCTCTCATCGGCATCTACGTTCGGATCGCGCTCACCGCCGCAGGACACGGGAATTAGACGTGGATCGTTGTCCAAGCACAGGGGAATAATGTCAGTGAGACATGCTCTGATAGACGTAACATCAAGGGATCTCGGCTTGTTGACTTCATTATTGTTATCATGCAAAGGCGTCTAGTTCAACCCACGAGTAACGAATATTATTTGTCAAGACTCACCGT
This sequence comes from Boletus sp. MG55, assembly GCA_003313885.1. Taxonomy (NCBI): domain Eukaryota; kingdom Fungi; phylum Basidiomycota; class Agaricomycetes; order Boletales; family Boletaceae; genus Boletus; species Boletus sp. MG55. The sequence goes on from QGOI01003168.1 coordinate 26,877, forward strand.
AGATTTCCAGTGGACCATCAATCCCGAGAACATTGTATTTGTCATCGTGATGATACCGAACCTGAGTGTACAGAAACATACGAATGACAATCGTTTGATTAGCTGTGGCAGCCTAACGAGGAACGCACCTCATATCGCCCAACTGTCCATGGAAGGGTCGAACCTTGAAGGACAATGGTCCCAGTTTCCACTTCCGGGCTCCTCGGGGTTACATGGGCGTTATCGAATGACACGTCGTCATCCCATTCTTCATCGTGAGCGGGTACCCACCGTCCAACTGACGATATCTTTGTAACCAACATTGACTTGTTCGCACCAACCTATTCCATGCTCCTATCGATCAACTACGACAAGGAAAAATGAAATACCACACCCTGTAAATGCCAATCCAATCACGCCGAGAGTGGCACTGGGGAGCTTCCCATTTGACATGAATAGGCTCGCCAAGGTGGAACTGCATATTGCCAGATTTACTGGAAGAAATCGAGACCTTGTATTTGGTGGTATCATAAGAAGACAAGTCATTCGCAACGCGTCTAAAACAAGCAGAGCAGAAGAAAACCAGACTATCAGTATCAAGAGCAGCTGCCTATAGTGGGAGGCTCACGTTATGACCAGGCGTTCACGCGATTGTTGCAGAAGCACTTTGGTCTCTTGCATGACTTCTGATATCTTTGGTTTGGCTATGCAGGCTTCATTTCAGAATACTGTTGAGGGTACGAATTCTGTTTGACTCACACTTTGCCAAGAAATCTTCCACAACATCGGCAGTTTCTTCAAAGACCTTGTCAAAAGTCCCCTTGACTTCCTTCGCGACTCTCCCGATCCCTGGTGCATGACGCCCAGCGCGAGACTCAAAAAGTCGCACGTTTTTGCTCGCGACATTTTTGATGACCTTGACGAAACCTGCTTCCTTGCGTAAACTATCTCCATACAATTTCCGCATGTGAGGGCTATCGCCGTAATCAAAACGAAACGTCAACCACTGAGGGACGAGCGACAGCAGCCGGACTTACGTCTCAATGTTGCGCAAGAACCACCAATGTGCAAAGAATCTCATAACCGCAAGGAGACCTACGAGTATACTTCGGCTGATTAGCGCGAGTCCAAGGAACGATGCACCACTCATGAATTCCGGATTATCAAGGAAACTTTGGACGTCTCGGTTAGAAGGTTTTAAGACACAAGCCTGAGAAATCGCTCACCGGAAGATGCCAGTGTATTCTAAATGGGCAGGGAAGTCCTCCGCAAAGAAGTCGCCGTAGAACCATCCTGAGTGTTTCAAATCAGTGAACGTTTTCTTATGCCGGACCAAAATACATACCAAAAACGCCGAGAACTTCATACGACTCCATTTCCGCCCATATGTGAAGGCCAATCAGTAACTTTCAGTAATGAGTGAAAAGTACACCACGAGTAGAACGGGACGGCATACTGCTCCCAATGTATGGCACAAAAGATCGTCTCCTTCTGTCCACAATTTCGGCAATTCATAAGTCTTCCAGGCAAGGCCAACGAGGGAAACTGTAAAAGGGTATAAGGCGCAAGAAAGATACGGAGTAAGGGAAACAAATACTGTAGGTCATGCACAAGTTCATGTTACACAGCGACTTCCAATTCGTGAACGCCTCACGCACTGCACCCTCACCGTTATCATTGACGGGATAGGGATAGTTCTTGAGGAAGTGGCGAACAAGAAACTTGGATCGGCTTTGCGCACGTAGAAGAAGACCCAAGCCAAAGCTGTGGAAGATGCACCAAGCGGATGCGTGGGCAAAGTGCAAGGCCAGAGTCGCATGATGTGACATGATTGGGAGACAGGAAGCGGCCAATATGTAGAATATCAGCAGCACCAACATCGCATCAGAAGACCTGATTTGTAAGAAATTCAATTGAGCGAATTCTTTGCTCGGAGGACGAGCACCCTACCGAAGTAAATCGATGTTGCGAAGCCCAACGACGTCACGCCTGAAGTATTTGTGATATAGATCGTGCTCTGATGCTGGTTGTTGCTGTTGTCGCCCCGCAGTGCTACTGAGCAACTCGTGGCTCACGCATGGTGAAAGACTTGTGCTCGGCTTGCACGTTGGTGTCTCCGGCTCGAGTTCAGTCTCAAGCTCGGTTTCAGAAGCAGTCTCTTCGGTCGCAGGCAGTGTCGCAACTCCGTACGAACAGTCTTGGTAGGAGGTCGCTGGTAGGGCAGCGTTCTGTTTGCGCAGACGGGTCGACGGTAGGGGTTTGCGTACAGCGATCGGTTGACGTTTCCCATACATTCGCTCGATATCTAACGGAATGTCAACGTTCGTCGTCAAGGCAAGTGTAACAAGACATACGCGGATTCTCGAAGAATACCAAGAAAGCAAACTGAGCGGCGTGCGCGAAAAGACTCGCGAATAACACAGGATAACTGCCAACGATCAACGACAGACCGTAGTAACCTACATAGCCTGCAAAGCACTCAACATGAGAGCATCTAAGGAGGAGATGAGCGGAACGACCTACCGACAGAGTACATGGGGTGCGGTGCGAGCTCAAACACCCCATCAAAGACCAGGTTACCGCGCTGAAAGAAGACATCGCCCCAATACCAGCCGTAATCTTTCACCACCCGGTGCGCTTCCATCTTGACCCAGAGATTGAACGCGATCAGTGCAACGCCGCCGATCCAACTAACGAAGCGTCACTCGTGAAAGGATTGTTTCACGATTGCCACCTACCGCATGACATGAACGGCGAACGAAAGTCCTTCAGGAACTCGGAAGCAAGAAAAGGCAAATATGCAATACGCCAGGAAATCACTGTAGACGGCTTGAGCCCTCACCATCACCACCACGAACGAACGCCCGACGCACTTTAGAAGAATGACGTCGACAAGCTGTCTGAACAGCAGCCAAGTGTTGTATTCCAACGGAAGCTCCTTAAAGGGAAACGGGAACGATCAGCACACCGATCAAGCCAGAATATCTCGATGGCACCCACGTCGAACGAGTAATCTTTGCCCATCTTACCAGCAAGCTGTGCACGAATCCAGTTTCTCATGGCAGGTTTACGACTTTGATCAAGCCATCCCAACCGCTGGATTTCTCGAACGATCCACTTCTTCTTGCTCTGTTTCGTAAGGACCCATCCCAGACCCGCATCGTACGTAGCACGCCAAAACGCAAAATAGAAAAAAAAGAAGACTTTGGCCGCTGACCGGGGCAGGAGATAAAATAAGATGAGTTGGAGGCCCAGGAGAGATAAATTGAGAACGTCCAAGTGACTTTTCGGGTAAGCCGGGTGGAATAGCGCCGTGAGCACGTCGTGCGTGGTAGGCACGCGGAAGACTATTATTTATAGTCGTAGAGCTGTGGTGCCCTCAGAGCGGCCACGCACCTTCCCCACTGGGAGTCTTACCCCATACGATCCCTTCTCCTGAGGGGTTTGGACGGAATTTCTCGTCTCGGTCGTCAACGACATGAATGCCATCGGCATGGTCGGACGGATTGGCAGAACCCCTCTGGCGCAATCCTCGTAGACTCGCCAACGCCATCGCTGCACACATCGAGCTGGATGGAACTGCAATCGAAACATAGACCCGAGAGATATGTCGTGATTATTACGTAAGAACAGAACTTACATAAGGTAATCGTCACGCGAAATCGGATTTCGACGAACCACCAAGTCTGCTAAAAATCGGAGAACACTCGCAGTCCATTTATACATAATACTGTATCAGAATGTTTTTATTTTCCGTTCAAATACGTATGAGGGGCCGGACTGGACAAAAATAAAATAAACAGATTCGGTTGATTTGTTTTTGCGTTAGAGGAACAAGATAAATAATTTTGTCGGTTAAAAGGATTTTGTTAGTTTGTTTTTGCATTATGGCTCAACAATCAAAAGAAACAAGATTCAAGGGAAGAACAAAACAGATGATTTCAATCATTTGTTTTTGCACCACTGCACAAAGAAAATGAAAAACGAAAATGTTGAGCCAAAAAAGAAGCATCTGACGAAAATGGAAAATCTGGCGTCTCCGGGCCGTGATTCGTATTCCCGGTAGTACCGCATCAGATCCTTGACAGTTGACCAGCTTACGCTCACAGGCTTCAGGCCTTTACCCATGAACATTGTTCCCTTACACCAGAACAAGGTCCCGTTTCTCGACCATCAACTCAGTTCTTCACCTTTTTAGGGATTAGCACGGGTATACCACTGGTCTTACCCGTACCCGCAGCACGGGCAGTACCCGCGACCACTCGTACCTATGCGCTACAAAGCCTCCACACAATGCCAAGGTCACTCGAGACGAAGGCGACGAACCGGTGAGGAGCACAAGCGCATGAAGCGCGTCATGCGACAACTCAGACCGAGACGGGGACAGGAGACTG